>CM067370.1:78050811-78234811 GCA_034401795.1 Chaetoderma sp. LZ-2023a
GATCTTGATCAGGGATTGCTGGTTTTTAGCTCACCTGGCCTGAAAGGACAAGTGAGCTTATGTCGTAGCGACCATCCGTCAACTTTTCCTTTAAAACGACTTCTTCTCAAGAACCGCTGAGATGATTTCAATTATATTTGGCAGGAAACATCCTTAGGACATAGGGATCCAAGTTTGTTCAAATGAAGTCGATCGGCCAATTTGGCCGGTGGCCATCTTGGATTTTGGCTGATTTTTTAGAAACATCTTTAAAAATTTTCTCTGAAACCGCTTGAAGTGTGTTATGGAGAACTTGATTGACCAAATGGTTCAGTGGCCATCTTGGCTAAGTTAGTTTTTGCAAAAACAAATTCTTCCCCAGAACCGCTGAAGCGATCAGGCCGAAATTTGTGATATATGATCAGGGACTAAGGGCCTTTGTTCAAGAGAAGTTAATCCATCAAAAAACATGGCCGCGGTGGGCCAATCAAAATATAGCGTGGTTGGCGGTCATATTGGATTTTTTTATTTGATGGATTTTGAGGCCAAAATTGTTTTATACAGGTTTTTGGGTATTCTGCTCTCAAATTTGCAATTTTCGAAACTCGGATAAACGGTTTGGGGGCCATCTTGGATCATTTTCCCGCCAAAAGCAAATGGGAAATTTAAAATGTCTTCTCGAGAACTACTGGGCCGATTTAAATTATATTTGAGCATCCTTAGGGCATAGAGAATCCATTTTGTTCAAACGAAGACGATCGGTCAATATGGCTGGCGGCCATCTTGTATTTCAGCTGATTTTTTAGAAATGTCTTAAAATCTTCTCCAGAACCGTTTGAGGGATCAGTTCAGACCTCATGAAATATGATCTGTTGTAAAAGCTGACCCAAGTTTGTTCAAGGGAACTTGATTGACTAAATGGTTCAGAGGTCATCTTGGATGACCTCATTTTCGCAAAAATGACTCCTTCCCCAGAACCGCTGAAACGATCAAGCCAAAATTTGTGATATCTGATTAAGAACTAAGGGCCATTAAAGTTTGTTCAAGAGAAGTTGATCCGTCAAAAAAACTGGCCGCTTTAAATTGTCTTTAAAAATCGTCTTCAAAACCGCTTGGGCGATCAATTCAAAATGCATGAAATATCATCTAGGGCAAGAGCTGCACCAAGTTTGTTTCTAGGGAACTTGATTGGCCAAATGGGTTGGTGGCCATCTTGGATAACCAAATTTTTGACAAAATGACTCCATAACCACTGAGCGGATTGGGCCGAAATTTGAGAGATATGATTAGGCACTGAGTGGCATTAAAAATTTTTTTCAAGGGAAGACGCTACGTCAGAAACATGGCAGAAGTGGACCAATCAAAATGTAGCGTGTTTGGCGGCCATATTGGACTTGCAAAAATGCCCACAAACTCATTTAGAAGACTACTCCTAAACCACCCACTAACAATTGTGACAAAAATGCATAATGCTCCAGGTGAGCGACACAGGCCCCTTGGGCCTCTTGTTGGTACTTGGGGTTGCTGCCGGTTTCTACAGCTGTGTTGGGTGGTGCTAGGATGATGTCGTCCTCCACCTTTCTGCTCTTCTGCGCTCTTGTGTGCGGCGACGGCCGAGGAGCTTTCCTCCCCCACAATGACCATGGCTGCTCTGCATCCACTGAGTTTAGGCTCAGTCCCGAGATAGATGGTAGTATGACTATCTCCAACCACCAACCATCCCCTTTTGACGTCGCCACACGACGTCATCAAAATGACATCATAAACGTAGTCATTACCTCCAGGAATCATCTACATTATTTGTTAAAAATACCAAATCCACTATGGCAGAGTTTTACTGCCTCAAATGTTCGCAATCACAACTTTACACAATAGCATATCATGTTTGCACAAATTTGTCTGTTTTCACTCTTAAAACTAATTTTTTAAAAGAAACAACAAAGGCATAATACTCACCTGGTGTTTTTTTACTGGATGGATTCTATAGTGGTAGGCTCTAGAACTTCAATTCAGAATTTTGATTGATCAATTTTTTGTGTGAAAATCTTAGATTTTATGAAAAATCTACCGGAAATGGTCAAAATGCTACTCGTTAGCTGCTTGACTAACGGCTCTCCAAGTGTGATACCAGCGATCAAAAAGAAGAAGCTGCTTGACATATTTCAAACAAATTTGAATAGATTGATTCTATGGTGGTAGGCTCTAGAACTTCTATTCAGAATTTTGATCGGTTAATTTTTTGGTGAAACCCTTAGATTTTATGAAAAATTTACCGGAAATGGCCAAAATGCTACTCCTCCATAGACGCTGGACATTTTTCAACCAAATTTGACTATATGGTGGTAGGCTCTAAAACATCCTTTTTTGGGTGAAAATCTTAAAATTACCAGAAATTGTCAAAACGCTACTCCTCATTAACCGCTTTGCAGTTGTTATTACACCACAAAAACATCTATACCGTTCAATCACTACTTGCTAAATCAACTACTCTGCATTTAGCCATCAGAATAAGATTTTTATGCTTGCTTACATACCTCCGTATGCCTATTCCATTTCATTATATATATATATATATATATATATATATATATATATATATATATATATATATATATATATATATACCCTCAACCTGGCTACTGGTAGGGTACACCCACAGCATATGGCCTGATAAAGACTAGCACCAGTCTGTACTCACTCCTTGGTGACGACGCCTGTCACTAAGCATGCACATACATGCGCATTGGAGCCCAAATAGGAAACAGATTCACTTTTCAAATATTCTGCAAGCAGTACAGTCTGCAAATATTCCAGCTTAAGTTTTATAGCTTTGCGCTGAGTTCAGCTTACGTATTTGAGTTCTTCTGTCCAGGATTATGCCTAACATGAATCGTTCTGTTTCACCTCCCTAAGTTATCTTTATTGAATATTTTGTGGTTTTTATACTCTATGAATGTGTTAACGGTTTTCGGGATAGTAATCCGTTTTCATGGTAGTCGCTCATGCCTAAGCCATCATCATTTATTAACCCTCAATTACTCCTCCGTTACATTCACTTATAACTATCATATTTTAGTGCATTCCGTTTTATATCCCTAAGAAATTAGAAGTCTTGTAGCCCTTTTTTCATTAGGGATATTTGAATTTGAAATATCACACCTTTTCTAAGCAGGTGTTTGTTTGCTTTATCTCGGACTCATTATCTTAAGAGTTCTTTTAAGTTTTTCGAAGCTGCATGCTTCATTCTCTGTTTTTATTTGTCGTTTTTAGGAGTCTGTTAAATCAGTTGAGAAGGTGAAGTGCACGTCGGCTAAGTGCAGTCGGGTCCACTCCGTGGAGTATGGAGGCCATGTTTGCCTAAAATGTACTACGTGTACTCCTTTAACGATGTGCGGGATATGTAAAGGATGGTTGTCGACCCTTTCTAAAGCTTTTTTCAAGGGTTATTTTGCCAAGTCCGCTTTGCCCATTGATCACTCCCCCTCTGTTGCTTCCATGTCTAAAGCTGTGTTCTTTGCTAGTACTTCTGTATCTTCTACACCAGCAACGGAGGGGGGGGGCCTCTTCGTCTAATTCTGATGCTGTTTTAGCTATTTTTGTGCGATTCAAGTCTTTTGAGACCGTCTTGACTAACTCGTTAGATGAGCGGATTTCGTCAGCCATTCGAGTGGCTAGAGAAGATTCATCCAAGTCGGACGAGAACCAGAAGGTTAGCGGGCATGCCCGCAAATGGGGGAGGCTAACTTCCCCCCACGTCCAGGCAAGAGATTCGGTCCCCGAAACCGAAGTCTAGACTCGAAGAAGAAGCCCATAAAGGTGGTTTCGAATAAGTCACCGGAAAAAAGCCACCTAAGTCTTGAGGAGGGGCATTACCCTCAAGCAGTGGTGTCGGCGACGGAAGTCCCCGATTCAAGCGCCTATGCCAATGTCAAGTTTTCCATAATTCTGGTAGCCAGAAACGTTAAAAGGTCGCCTGTTCCTACTTCCGGTTCTTCTTCCGCTTCCGGTTTGTCCTCCGGTTTTTCTGGACATCCGGGTCCTCAGGGTCCTGTTTATTTTTCGACTTCCGGTAGGATTTTATCCACTTCTGTTTCCGCTTCTGGTATTAGTACATCTGGTTCTAGTGACTCTTCCGGTCCTGACGGATATCTGGGTCCTCAGGACCCGATTAATTTTCCGACTTCTGGTAGGTGCACTTACGTTTCCGTTTCTGATCCCGGTGTTATCACTTCCAGTTTGAGGGGTGCTTTTCTGGGTCTTCAAGATCTGGCTAAACATCCGGTTTCCGCTTCCGGTTTTGATGAGACTTCCAGTTTGGCCAATTATCAGGGTCTGCAAGATCTAGTTAAGGCCTTATCTGAGCGCCAACTTCCGCTTCCGGTTCTCCTTCCGGGATTAGATTTTGCGCATCCGGTCAAGAGTTTCCTGGGCTTACAGGTTCCTCTTCTAGTCGGTCAATTTTTTCGGATTCGCATTTGGTTGATAAGAGACGGGTTTCTGTCAATAGAAATTTGGTTAGCTCAGGTTATTCTCCTCGTCTTAGGGATAGTTCTGACTCCTATTATTTTCGTGATCATTTGGTTCAGGATTTTGGATCTTCTCAGTCTCCTTCCCAGTTAATTAATCTTGATGCGTCTTCAGGTTCTTTTGCATCCTCTTTTCGTGATGTAGTTTCAGGTTCTTCTTCGATTGCTAGGCCACATTTTTCTCATTCTTCTCAAGTTCAGGGACATAGGAATTTTCCTTCTTCTTCCTCTTCTCTTTCGGCTAGAGATTTTTCATCCAGCTATGTTTCTAATTCTTCTTCTCTTTTTCAGTCCTCTTCTATCCCTCCTCCAGGATTTTCCCGCCTTCCTTCTGTTATCAATTCCTTCCCAGGATCTTCGGATCCTGCTCATTCTTCCTCTTCTGTTCATCTTAATTATTCTCTTCCTCCTCCTCTTCCGCTTCTTCCTCCTTTGATCATCTTGACCCTATGGTTTCTGTTGTGCTTTCCCCTGGGTTAGAGTTTCAAATTGTTGATTCGGGTCTGGATTTTTCCTTGTTTTCTGTGGTTAGCGACCCTCCCCTTGATCGCTCTTTCGTGTTGGCTCGATTTTCCATTCTATCTAGGCTTTCGGTTAGTGCTTTGGTTCATTTTCCCTTGTCTTCTTGTCAGCAGAGTGACATTGACCCCATTCTCTCTGACCAATTTTCCTCAGTTTCTGATTCTTTGCCTTTGTCAACTATTCAAGCTTCTCGGCGGCCCTGCTCTCTTCTAGAACTCTTGACTCTTTCGTCTCTTCTCATCAATCTTCTCCTAATCGTTCTGTTTCTTCAAGTCCCAAATCAGTCAGGGCCAGGGATCTGAAGAGGTTTTGTCCTGTCCGGGCCTCTTCGGAGGACTGGTCCCTGGCTCATAGGTGGATTGCTTCTAGTCTTTCTCTCAAGGATGAATTCTCTATAGGCCCTCATTCTTTTGGGTCTGCTCTTTCATCCTCTGACTCCTCCTCATTGTCTCCTCAGGTTCTCCCGGTTGATAATTTGGTAGTTGACATGTTAGACTTCTATGTGAATGATGTGCATTCTAAGGACTTTTCTCTTACTCCCAAATTCGATGCTCCTGTTCAGATTCCCAAGGTTGATTATCTGCGAGTTGCCTCCCCTCAATCGGTCAATGGTCCTGTTTGGGAAGTTCTTTCCTCTAATTTAAAGGATTGTGCAAAAGTTGAGGCCTCTTTGGATCTTTTTAAATGGGAGTCAGTGTGTAGGTCACAGCTCGTCGTCAAATTTTCTTGCTTTACTTTCAGAGGCAGTTCTTAAGTCCCAGGAGAGAGGCGAGCAGGTTCCTGCTGAGGTTTTTTGTACTATGGCCGATATTTTGAGAGGTTCTCTTAATTCTGTCTGTAGATCTTTAGGTTTTATTACTTCAGAGCTTATGATCATGTCGACAGTCACTTACAGGACTGGTGGTATGATCAACGAACGAAAAGAAGAAGAAGATTACTTCAGAGAAGGTCTAGAAAGCTTGTAGAGGTTAATATTTCGAGTAATCTTAAGAGTAGTCTCATCTCGGCTCCTCCCTTCGGCCAGGATATTTTTGGTCAGTCTTCCTCTAGCCTCATTCGGTCAGAATCTGAGCATCTTAGATCTTCTAGGGATCTTCAGGCTCAGATTTCTATTTCTAGACCCTCAGTGAAAAGAGACTCTTCCTCTGTTAAGAGCCCCAATTCATCTCCTAGGAGGAAGTCTTAGGCCAGACGAGTTTGGTGCGTATCCCTCCAGGATAGTTAAAACTCTAACAGATCTTCCAATTTCCAAGATCGATCCGCAGAGGAGGATCGTTTCAAGTCATTCTCCTTCCACCATTCTAGATCCCAGGTTTGGCAGGCCCCTGCTCTTATGGAGAGGGGGGGGGGGGGGGGGGGGGGCGCAAAGCTTATTTTTGTCAGTCGTCTTTCAGAGGTGTTCAGAGTAAGAGAGTTTAAAGGTGTGGCCACCGCCCGGGTAGGTCCAGCTCTCTATCCTCTTCCAGTCTCTTCCCTTCCTCTTTTTGTGCCTTCAGATCCGTTGGTTCAGTGCCTTCTGCCCAGCTTGCCAGTAGGAGGGTGCCTGTCTCTGTTCTGGGAGACTTGGCATTCCCTCGTTCAGGACTCCTGGCTTGTAAATCAGATTCGCTGGGGGGTATGCACCTTCTTGAATCCTTCATCCTCCTCCTCTGTCTCTTATTCCCAAGTGGACACCAGTTCCTTCCAATCCGGAGAAGTTGGGGGCCTTAGAAGAGGAGCTGGAGTCTATGATTGTCAAGGAGGCCATAGAAGAGTGTACTCCCTTTGGAGTGTAGACCCGGGCTACTACTCAACCATTTTCTTAGTTTCCAAGAAAACAGGAGGTTGGCATCCTATCGTCAATCTGAAGAAGCTAAAGCACCTTATTTTAACCCCAAAGTTCAAAATGGAGACCATCTCCCGGATTATCGTCAATCTAGCTTGACGGTGCCTCTCACTCAAGGCCACCTTCACAGTAGGGCTTCAGACCCCAAAACCACTGGCATGCAGTCACTTGACCCCCATCTCCTGATACAGGTTCCATGCCCTGGAAATGATACGCTGACAAGGGCAACGACTACTCTGCTGTGTCCAGCTGCCTTGCAGCAGCCCAATGCCATGAGAAAGTTCCTGATCACTCAGATGACGTCTGCGGGGAATTATTGCACAAAAAGAATCGGCAAATTCCTTCAAATGCAATGAGAAATAGAATTAAATTGAGAAAACATTAACTTCACTGAATATCAGTAGACTGCACTTTTCAGGTCTTTTCAAGTCCGTTACTTACATTTATTATTAGCTCACCTGGTCTGCCACATTTGTTCAAAGGGAGCGGATCGGCCAATTTGGCCAGTGGTCATCTGGAATTTTGGCTGATTTTCAGAAACATCTAAAAATCTTCTCCAAAACCGCTTGAAGGATCGATTCAGAACTCATGTAAAATGGCCGCCATGGACCAATCAAAATGTATCGTTTTGGTGGATTTATTGTATTTTCTGCAAATTTCTGAGAAAATCACAAAGGACTACTTATTAACCACTGGGCCAATTGTAATACAATTTCACTAAACCTTCACAAAAATTAGATTGGTACATTCTTTCAGTGGTCGGCTGTGCCAGTGGCCAATAATTCCAGGTGAGCGATACAGGCCCAAGGGCATCTTGTTCAAGTTGGTTATATTTTAGACAGTTTCTTGGACAATCAAATTTCTCCATATTTTTTTTAAATCCTACCACACTAGGGCCATTTCCGCCAAGTGTGATTAAAATCGGCTTAATGATTAATGAGTAGTAGTCTTTTAAACTATATCCTTGACATTTTTGGAAATGCTCTCCATACTATTTGACCATAGGTTTGCTTGAACAAACTTGGTTCAGGATTTGCCCTAGATGAAGTTTCTTGAGTTTCAAATGAATGGAGGAATCCAGCTTTAGCTATGCCCCACACATCTCTAGCTAAACTCAATCCACACTTCGCCCGTGCCGTGTTGGGGTCACTTGATCGCTGAACTCCCCTGACTAAAAATTTCTAGAGGTCAGCTGTTGAAATGTTTTGAAACTAATTTGACTGTTTGCTGTTGCTGCTGTACGCCCAGTCAAATTAGTTTCAAAATGTTCAACAACATGTTTATTAAATAGGAGACACAATTCGTACAACGTTTAATCCGTCATCAATTAAGCGTTCATGATGAACTTATCTATGTCATTGATTATGACACCATCCTACATGTTATTATTGATTATGGCAGCATATGATTGATGGATAAACTGGAAAGCGCCATTTGCCAAGAACTTACGTAGATGTTTAAAATCCAAGATGGCCACCACCTAAACATCTTCATTCAAACAATCTTGAATCTTTACGACCTAAGGATGCTTCATGCGAAAACTATCTGAAGTTGTTCTTGAAGTTGGTTGAAGGTTTCCATTCATTTCTTATACGAGTCTGGGCAGGAAAACAAAAGGCCCAAGGGGCCTCTATCGCTCACCTGGACCATTTTGATTGGCCCATGGCAGCCATGTTGTCTGACGGATCAACTTCCCTTGAACAGACATTAATGGCCCTTAGTCCCTAATCATATCTCCCATATTTAGGCCCGATCCCTTCCGCGGTTCTGTAGAAGTCGTTTTTGGGAAAACTAGGTCATCCAAGATGGCCGCCTAATGAGTCGGTCAATCAAGTCGTCTTGAACAAACTTGGCTTACGTCTTTCGCTAGATGAGATTTCATGAGTTTTGAATCGATTACCCAAGCAGTTTCGGAGATTTTTAAATCCAAGATGGCCACCGGCCAATTTGGCCGATCGGCTCCATTTTAACTAAATTGGATCTCTATGCGGTAAGGATGCTTCCTGCCAAATATAATTGAAATTGGCCAAGTAGTTCTCCACAAAACATTTTAAATTTCCCATTGCTTCAGTATGAACGCCTTTGGCGGGAAAAGAATCCAAGATGGCTGCCAAACCATTTATTCGACAGTTTCGAAAATGGCAAATTTTAACGCCAAACACGCTACATTCTGATTGGCCCAAGGCGGCCATGTTTTTTGACGGATCAACTTCCCTTGAACAAACTTTAATGGCCCTTATTCTCTAATTATATCTTCCAAATTTCGGCCCGATCCCTTCAGCGGTTCTGGAGTAGTTTTCAGGAGAAATAGGTCATCCAAGATGGCCACTGAACCATTTGGTTAATCAAGTCTTCTTGAACAAACTTGGCTTACCTCTTTCCCTAGATGATGTTTCATGAGTTTTGAATCGATTTCTCAAGCGGTTTCAGGGAAGATTTTTAAAGCCGTTTCCTAAAATCGGCCGATATTCAAGATGGCCACCGGCCAAATTGGCCGATCGGCTTCATTTGAACAAACTTGGATCCCTATGCCATAAGGATGCTTCCTACCAAATATAATTGAAATTGGTCCAGTGGTTCTTGAGAAGTCGTTTAAAGGAAAAGTTGATGGATGGACGGACGACGGACGGACACACGATGGACGGTCGCCACGGCATAAGCTCAGTTGGCCTTTCAGGCCAGGTGAGCTAACAACGTTAGCTTAAAAAGGCCTACCGGGTAATGTTTCGCCTAAAATATATAAGTTACACAATATATGCAAGGATTAGTTTCAAATAGATTTGATTACGAATAATACTATACATCCCTCAATATAGACTAATTAAATTAATGAACCAGCATTTAAAATGATAGAAATAAATTCTATAAGTGTGGATAAAATTCTAAATCAAATACTGTATGATACACAGATTGTATTATACGTATTTTAAAATAACATCATTCAAATCTATGGTTCAAGTATTAAATAGACATGATGACAAGGGATTCTACGACAATTTATTCCAAACAATAATAGATACATAATACTTATTAATATCTTAGAAATAGTGCCAATTATGTATTAAACACCATCTCGCCGAAGGTTAAACAAGTTCTTGAACCTTTTCATTCTTATACTCGGTTGAACAATTATTTCGAACAGTCAAGCTCGCTAAAAATGGCTTCTGCAGTGATCTTGAGAAATGACCATTTGCAGACCAAGATGATTTTTGAAAGTTTATCAGTGGAATGACTGGCTCAGTAATCGATCCAGTTATTCAAGTAAATTTTCAAACAATCTCTTGGTCTGCAAATAGCCATTTTCTGAGAATATTGAAATTTCCGTGAAGAAAAATTTGAGGGTTAAAGGCTTAAGGACCCACACTATATTTAACGGTCAAGCCGACCAAAACCCGCCTCTGCAGTAGTCTTGCGGAATGTACATTTGCAGGTAAAGAGATGAGTATTTTTGAAAACTTACCACTTGAATGGCTGATAATTGAGCTAGTTATTCTAGTAAAATTTAAAAAATACTCTTCTGTTTACCTGCAGACGGACATTCAATAAGGAAATATTTTGATTTTTTTTACCAATAAGGGTTAAAGAACTGAAAAATGAAGATCACCATTAACAAAATTGAAAGGAAAATGAAACTAGAATGTGCAAGATACAAACCATTTCACAATTAATCTGTTACTTAGGGATGTTAGGTAAGCCAGTTATGATGTATGAGTTTGGGAAGGTATGCCAATATCAATTCATATATATGCTAAGTCGGACTCCTCTATAGTTACATATTTCTCTGCCACTGTGCCACCAACACCACCAGACTAAGCAAGCCAGGCTAAAACCTTACTTCTACAACACCTTTAATAAGACCATGTGTGATGCAAAAGCAAGTTAGTCCAGTCTGCTTTTGAAATGCTGAACCTCGGTTAAAACACCATACATCAATCACTAATACACACATCAATTACTCATACATACATCAATCACTCATACACACATCTTACTCTGACGATGTGAGAAACTGGCTACAAATAACGTGTAGCAGCTAAGGGTCAGTTAGCTGGTCAGTAAATGCTCATTGACCAAGATAAACGTAACAAGGCACAAATACATATGTCAAGCCTTATGATCTAAAACATGCTCACTAACAACTGTAACCGAGTTTGAATCAATACCAACCATTGATAATCCTCAATGGGAAAACTATGAATTTCCAGGTGAACTTTGCCAGGTGGTTTTAAATGCGAGTGATCTTTTCAAATAATATTACAGGCTTTTAAAAACATCAAATTACTTCAACACTATTTCTATGGACAATTAATCTCATCTTTGTAAATTATCATTAGAAATATTGTGAAAATTAGCAATCATTGTCTAGCACTAACATGTTTAACAGTCAAGTGGGTCAAACAAATGGCTGCTACGGTAGTCATGAGCGATGTGCATTTTCAAGCCAAGACCGAAAAAGAATCGATTCAAACTCGCGTCTAAGTGGGCTTGATCTATACCACAAACCTGGGCACATGAATTGGTCCCATGTTGCATTTAACAACGGCTTTAACAACTGCCTGAGATTGTTGATATACTGTATTCTGCGGCAGTAGTAGTAGAGTAGTAGTAGTAGTAGTAGTAGTAGTAGTAGCAGCAGCAGCAGCAGTAGTAGTAGTAGTAGTAGTAGTAGATACACCCTACATGGAAAACTGCAATCACTCCTTCGCATTTGACCACTACAATCGCAGCTTATGGCCTCAAACTGGTGAATAAACACCTCCTAAACTACCCAGTCATAAGGTATCCAAATAAACAATTTGAAGCAATTCCATCACACTTCTGTTATTAGTTATGTTCCACAAACACGATTTTTTTGTAAAAGTATTTCAGGCGAGAGAACTAAGATAAAAATGGACAGACTACCCTGAAACATAATCCCAGCCATGGTCTTATTACATGGTAATGACGCGAAAGATTTGATGGAAAACCACTAACACATTTCAAAATTATGCTGAAGGTTAACCAATGGATGGCCACATGAGTCAGGACAGTCTTATGTTTCCTGTCTATGACGTAAACCGACCAAGTACATGCATGTAGGTGAGTTGGGCAATGTCTATAGTGCAATTGGAGCATGGATGGCTGCCCTCTAAGACAGACATGAAATCCAGTCATTTAATCACATTTGAGATAATATTTTGTACTCGTCAAGTGTAATGCTCTTTTAGATATATCTGTAGTTAGATCACGAAGAAAATTAAACAGAATTATCAAAAACACCACTACAGTTGACTAATACAAATATATTAACGTAAATGTAACATCCAGCATAGCAGCCTCCAGATCCCTGTATGGGAGAAAGCAGAAAATTAGAAGCACGGATTTTGCTGAAACGCAATATCAAGCTAGGCCTTATCACTGCTGATAACCGTGTCCATTAGGAGCCTTACTATTGTAAGAAATCTGCACGATTGTATCATAATGAAGATCTTTCTTGTCCCGGTGGGGACACATTTCTCAGACATTATCCGATAGACCATAGAGATATTATTCAAAAGAGTATACCGGTAGGTTAAAACTATGGCGCATAAATCCAGAATCTTGGAATGGACATTAGTTAATTCTTGTCCATTACAAGATCATACATGTATGCCCCCTAGCACTAACTTATACTGTGGTGAATAAGCTCCAATATGTACAGTATTTCTTTTCAGAGAATGTAAATAGTGGACATGGAAAAGCTTTTTTAATTTATAACCATTCTGGTTATCAATTTTCAACAGGAATTCTGAGGAAATAAATGTCTCGCTTGTCTCATCGGACACAAGAACCGTGACCTTTAACCATGTGACCTGAACACCATCATGCACCTAACATTATAGGTAACCATGTAACCAAGCTTAGTTCCAATAGGATTAAGTAATACTGAAATATAAATGTAAATGATTTACTAAATGCAAAAACTTAATGTTGGAAAAGCAGTGGCCAAATATCAAGGTCAGGAATTAGTGACCTCACTATCATCATACTGGCTTCTTACTGTATAGGCAACCATGTGTCCAGGTTTGGTTCCAGTAGGATAAAGCAACACTAAAATATAGGCAAATATTATTTGCTAAACACAGAAACGTAATCCTGACACCGTTGTCATCATTAGTGATACCTATCTTGCAGGCAACACAAATAGTATTCTCTTGGCCTGCAAATGTACATTTCTGAAGCCCGCTACATTATCTGTTTAATCTTGTCACAGATACACGTAACTTCCTACAATATATGCAAAAGGATATACGACTACATGCATGTCAAGCATCTGGGGTTTTTTTAATGCTTGAAATGGTTAGCACATTGACCACACCATTAAGGCCCCGATTAAGTGCTTATGACAACAAAGACAATTTTAATTTTTATTTTAATGATATCACACGCACATTGTTGCACAAAAGCAAAGAGAATATGATTAGAATGTGGATAAATATTTACTAAATAAATGCATTATAATACCTTCTCAAACACAGCGTAGAACATTGCGACAATATTCTGAGTAAAGAGGGCTGGATACATGGAGTGTGGAAGGTTCTTAACAATGGAATCAATCAAGTACAAAAAGGGAAATTTCCTCTTGTCCGATGCCTGTCAACAGAGAATCAGAATCATGCAATATTACTGTTACAAAACAATCCTATTCTCTCTCTCGCTCCATTTCACATGGAATGAAGCTAGCTAGCCGCACGCATGGCAGCCAATGCACAGAATCCATCATTCAATACTTGATGCAAAGAAATGGGAAAATGTCTGCTATGCCTGAAAAATACAAGAAGATTGAATAAGTCTGCTCAATTAAAGGTAATACACTAACTACACCTCTTAAATAAGTTAAATTGTTTCCAAAACAAAAAATAATTTTGAACACGGCATAAGTAATTTTCTGCTGAGTGTTTTGAACATAATAGGATTGGATGGAAGACATTATACAATTATGCTAAAAAAATTCAACAATACTTTTTTACTTTGTTTTGGAAACATTTTAAGTAAAAGTTAATGTCCAGGCAATGTCCAGGCCAAGGGCAACATAATCTTGAAAATTTACCACTGGAATGAATGGCTGTTATCAAGCCAGTCATTGCAGTAGTAAATATTCAAAAATAGCCTCTTGTCATACAAATGGACATTTATCACGATGACTATAAGACGCTTTTGTCTTGATTGACCATTAAAAGGCTGATAGATGACCACTTGAGAGAAAACTTACCACTGGAACAAGTAACTCTAACAATTGCCAAAATCTCTGCTTTGAAATGATTAATTAACTGACGTTTATACGTTTCAATCAATTTCATGCAGAATTAACCCTTTAACACTCAAATTTTTCAAGAAAATTTTAATTTTCTAATAGACATTTTCATTTGTGAACCAAGAGATTACTTCTGAAAATTTACCACTGTACATGCTGTAGGCATTAAAGGTCGTAAATTTTGAAAATATTCTCTTGGTCTGCAACTGGACATTTCTCAAAACCACTGCAGAAGCCACGTTTGGTGAGCTTGAATGCCAAAGGGTTAAATACATGTATATAACAGACAGGTGGCTTCCACAGAGCTAAATATGAAGCTATGAACCTGTACACAGCATGACAGTATCTTGACCCTTTAAACCTCGAATATCTAAAAGAAAATTAAAAATTTCTCAATAGAAAATGTTCATTTGGAGACCAAGGGAAGAATATTTTTGAAAATATTTCACTGGAGTGACTGCCTCGGTTACCGAGCCAGTTATTCCAGTGGTCAATTAAAAAAAATAGTCTTCTCTTGGTCTGCAAATGTACATTTCTAGACTACTACAGCTGTTTTTAGCCGATATGAGTGTTAAAGGGTTAAACCATTAATGATCATGATTTTTTTCAAGAAAATTTTGACTTGCCACGTGAACGTCCATTTTGCAGTCCAAGCTAAGACTTTCTGAAAGTTTACCACTGGCATTTCCACAGGTAAATTTAAAGTTCTCAGATTTTCCAGATGTCCGATCATACTCAACATTTGTGAAACACTGTTTACTGTGTTAAAATTTGAGACAACGCAGACCAATAGTTGCCGAGACATACACAGATCCAGAATTTGATCTGATCCTGATGATTTTATCCAGATCATAAGCAAAGCCTGGAAATCCCTTTGCACACCAAGTTCCTTTGTTGTGTTAAAATTTGAGCCAAATCGGATCAGTCGCTTTTAAACACTGCTCCGGACAGACAGACAAACAGACAGACTCGATCGCAATATCCTTCCATTCGAGACATCACAGGGTGAGGGTAACATATACTAACACCACTTGTTGTCGGGATACATACACATTTGGTAATAGAATTATAGTGTCAATGTCATGAAGCATTAAACTGTTGAATATTTTAGAATTAAGTTGACTGGAAGCTGTTTCAAGATTGTAATTTTAAAATATTCAACATGTCGGCATAAATTGTTCACAATTTTTATTTTTTAATGCATCGTGTACCCCTAACTTCACACGGCAAGTACGTATTATCTCGAAAGTAGACTAGGTAGGCATTAACGTACAAATAGAGTTTATTGACCAACCTTTTTCCAATAATTTTACAAGTTCCAAAATGAAGAGCATTTACAGGTAATTTTGTGACAAAAACAATAAACTTACACAAACATTTCAATCTTGTTACCAATTTAAATTTTACAGTAAGGCTCTAAATGTAGCAACCTCTGTCCTCTATGAACCATCCATGACTACCTCCACTCATAACCATGACACTGACCTTATGACCCAAAAATACAGAGCGGTCTTCATAATGCCCATGATGACCCAAAATCCATAATGCCATAACAAAATTAGCAGATGATCCGTCACATAGAATTTGAATTATATTACTAAGCATACAGACAGGGTGATTACATCATGTTTATCATTTAAAGGTCAAATTTGGTTAAGAAAATTTCTAATTTCCACACATAACATGTCCATTTGGGGATGAAAAGAAGACTATTTCTGACAATTTATCACTGGAAAGACTGGCTCGGTTACCGAGCCAGTCATTCCAATGGTAAATTTTCAAAAATAGTCTTCTCTTGGTCTGCAAGACCACTGCAGAAGCCGTTTTTGGCTGATATGAGTGTTAGAGTTAAAGGTCAGATTTGGTCAAGAAAATTTCTATTTCCTCAAAGAAAACCATGAAGACTGTAAAACTCATGATTGTTAACCATTTAAATTTTCTCGAGAAAATCAAAATATGTGCTTATTAACCCTTTTTGACCCAGAAAATCATAAAATATTTGCCTATTGAATGGCCATTTGCAGGCCAAGAGAACTATTTTTGAAAATTTACCACTGGAATAACTGGCTCGATTATCGAGCCAGGCATTCCAGTGAAAATATTTCAAAACTAGTCTTCTCTTGGCTTGCAAATAGACATTCTTCAAGACCAATGCAGAGGCCGGTTTTTGCCGGCTTAATCATTAAAGGGTAAATGTTGATTTGCGGACTTTTTTTACAGGAAAATTTACTAATGGAATAAGAGGCTCGATCATCTTATGAGTTATTCAAGTGGTAAAATCCTATAAAATAGTCCTCTCTAAGCTTAATTAGCATACATTTTGATTTTCTCAGAAAAATTTAAATGGTTAGCAATCCTGAATTTTAAGTTACAGTTTACACAGAGAAGCATCACCAAAGCACCTGTATGTATGATTACTGTATTCTGAAGCTGTAGTAGTAGAAACATCCTATACCTGCAATCAGTCCTTCGCCTCTGGCCACTGTGTCTTTAGTTACTAGCAAATCATAATTTCATATTATCACTCAGAATACAACCAGCAATGAGAGGAGGTAGTCCAATAGGCTCACTAGACTATCACCTGCCTTATGATGGTTATTCGCTAACTTAAAGGTACGCATTCACACCAGAATGGTTGAAAATATAATTATTAAAAAGTATATACTTTTAGAGGCTTAAATGGCATAGCTCAATGTAATGAAACGAAATAAATCTTAACATGATTTCATAACGTATAATATCAATAAAATTTGTTATCTATTTATTTAGTAATGTTGGCTCTGCTTCAAATCAAAGGATTATCCTTTTAAACCCTACCACTCTGATGTCACAATCTAAAATTTTCAAATTAAATTAAAGGATGAACTGGTGTTAATTTTTCGTAGACAGCAACATCGTCCACCAAAAATTATTGAAAAATGAACGCCAGTTGCTTTGCTATTGACCTTGTAAAAGATAGAATATTGACATTAGATTGGCATGGGTTAATGGTTTAGAATGCAAGAAATTCTTGCTTGCTAAGCTCATGATGCATTAGAACAAGTGACCCACCTTACTGAACCCTTTAAATTAATGGTCTTCAAATATGTCCATTTGCGGACAAAGAAGTCATTTTAAACCTTTAACGGTCAAGCTGGCCAAAAATAGCCTTTGCAGTAGTCTTGAGGATTGACCAGTAAAGGGTTAACCTACCACTGGGGTGAAAGGCTCGGTTATCGTGACAGCCATTCCCGAGTCAAATTTTCAGTCTTCTCTTGCCCTGCAAATGAGCACTTTTGTAGCCCATTAAAAGGTGCAGAAAGGCGAGCTATGTGTTTTAACGTTTCATTCTTATAGGCCCAATGGCACATTTTCAATGGACTAGTAACTCGTATTGAGGGATTGTGTCTTTAGAGACCTTGTTTTCGCAACCTGCCATGTTTTGTGCCGAGTACCAGTACTGTAGATATCATCCATGGCGATATATGGATAACAAAAATTCTGCAGAATTAAATGTTTCCCATGTCTCCTGTTTATCACAGTGGCTTTGACCATGTGACCACAATGTTAGCATGCGGCTTCCTAACATTCATGTGACATGTATTCGAGCGTAGTTCCAATAGGATTAACCAATGAAATATAAGTGTAAATGATCTGCTAAACTGCAAAAAATGTGTATACTTAGAAACTTAAATTGTCAACCTCCATGAATTATATTAATTTATACGTATTGAAATATCATACGTTAACATTTATACCATTTTATTACATTTAGGCACACAATGTATACCTCTAAAGGTAAAAACTTCTTCAAGCATTTTGGTGTGCATATGCACCTTTAAGGCTGGAAAATCAGAGGTCAGATAGCAAGGTCAGATTGACCTTGACCTTTGACGTTACTACCATCATGCTGGCTCCTTATGGTATAGTCAACCATGTGTCAAAAATTAATTTTGATGCAGTCATTGTCACAGGAAAAGTGATAACCATCTCTCCATTTCTGCTCCGCAGGTGAGATAAAAATTGTTATAAAATCCTGGGGTAGGGCATGGCGGGGCATTCACATGGTAGTACGATGGCACTTGTGATTTTTCGTAGCATAAGATGTTAATAATCCTGGGGCAGGGTATGGCGGGGCGTTCACATGGTAGTACGATGCCACTTGTGATTTTTCATAGCCAAGATATTAATGAGTGCATCGATTTGTCAAACTTGGTACAAGCATGGATTCTCATCTGGACCTGGTATCAGATTTTGCATCTGTTGAGAATCCATGCATGCACCAAATGGGACAAATCCATGCACTCATTAAAATCTTATGCTCCGAAAAAAACACATTTTCTTTTGTCACATTGTGAGGCCGATAACTCTGAAAATAAACACATTTTCCAAAGCATACTCCCAAGCACACCAAGTGACTAAATGAGTTGTCTTCACGTTGCACACTTGTATCAGTTCTGCTACTTATAGGGAGATAACTTTGATAATATTGCGAGACTTTTTGTGGCATCCAAATCCATACTCCCAAATAGTTACTCAAATAGTTACTCAAAGAATAAACATGCAAAATATTCAAACCACTTTATTGAACAAATAAAACAAAGGTAAATAAGGCACAAATGTTTTCAAGAGTTGTGTCAATACAATGCAATATGCTTGTGACAGTCTGATCACACAAATCTTATATGATGCAGCCATACAACACACACAGCTTGTGCAGAAACCTGGCTCTGGAGGAACATGTACGCTACACTGGTCAGCAATAGACACTGGATGGTCAGCTCCTGTGATGGAATCCTTTCGTAGACATTGAATATAGAACGTGCATGCGCATGTCTTCAGCTCCGAGCCTAGGTACACATCGACAGAATACTGCTAGTACTGCATTACACTGTAATTGAAAGTCATTCACCAAGATATGTTCAGCCTGATGTATTACTAGCACAAAATGGTTGTCTTTCCTCTGATCAGCAGTCATAGGCAATGATTGGTAGGTTTTGGTCACAGAACATGTCCGCAAACACCAATGCTGATGTGTGTTACTTTTCAAATAGCTGACAGTCATAGCAGTCAAACGCTCTCATGGGCAATTAATCTTCCAACCCGTTACTGGTCAGGATTGGTAAAAAATATAAAAATTTCAGCTTAGGACATGTCCATTTTGAGACAAGAGGCATGTTGTTGAGACCGTAATACTATGGGAATGACTGGCTTGGTTATGAAGCCTGTCATTCTAGTGGTAAAATTTCAACACTATTCTTGCTTTGCAAATGTATATTCTCAACACCACCGCAAGGGATGTGTTTGGGTGGCTTGAAAATTAAAGAGTTAATCGCCAACTTGGTCAAAAATAGCATCTGTAGAGGTCTTGATTACATGTAAGTCATCCTAGTGATATATTCTCAAAAACACTCCTTTTGGCCTGCAAAAGGTTTTATAAGAAAAGATTTATTTACTCTTACCAAACTTGACCAGTAAACTTCATTAATGCAATGCTTCCGATGTTTTCTTTGATTACGGACAGAACTTTGGCCAACACTAACTTGTAATTATAAAATTACAAATGTTCACGTAACTTGGGCTTCTTTCGCTCACCTGGACAATAGGCATTTCAACTAGAATGCTCTTTATCAACAAGATGGCCAGCAAACCATTTATCCGACAGTTTTGAAAATTGCAAATTTGAGATCAGAATACCCAAAAACACATAAAAACATTTTCGGCCTCAAAATCCATCAAATAAAAAAATCCAATATGGCCAACCAAACATGCTATATTTTGATTGGCCCATGGCGGCCATGTTTTTTCATGGATCAACTTCTCTTGAACAAACTTTAATGGCCCTTAGGCCCTAATCATATCTGCCAAATTTCGGCCCGATCCCTTTAGCGCTTCTGGAGAATAAGTCATTTTCACTACAACTAGGTCAACCAAGATGGCCACCGAACCATTTGACCAATCAAGTTCCCTTGCCATAAATCATATTTCATGAGGTTTGCATCAATCCCCCAAGCCGTTTCGGAGATTTTTAGACATTTCCTAAAATCGGCCTAAATCCAAGATGGCCGCCGGACAAATTGGCCGATCGGGTTCATTTGAACAAACTTAGATCTCTATGCCCTATGAATGCTTCCTCCCAAATATAATTTAACTCGGCCCAGTGGTTCTTGAGAAGAAGTCGTTTAAAGAATTCCCCATTGCTTTACTATGGGCCCATTGCTTTACTATGGGAGCCTTTGGCAGGAAAACAAACCAAGATGGCAGCCAAAGCATTTATCCAACAGTCTCGAAAGTGGCAATTTTTGCCATCAAAATACATCAAATACAAAAAAGCCAATATGACTTAGAAACGCTGAATTTTGATTGGTTGATGGCGGCCATGTTTTTTAACGAACAAACTTCCCGTGAACAAACTTGAAAGGTGCTTGGTCCCTAAGCATATTTATAAAAATTTCAGCTCTATCCCATCAGCGGCTCGGGAGAAGTCGTTTTCGCGAAAACTAGGTCATCCAAGATGGCCGCCAAGCAAATCGGCCAATCAGGTTGCCTTGAACAAGCTTGGGTCTACCGCTGCCACAGATGATGTGTTATGAGGTTTGAATCAATTCTTCCCGCGGTTTCGGAGATTTTTTAGTGTTTAAAAATCAAACATTTTGGCCGATGGCCATCTTGGATTTTGACCGATCCGCTTCGTTTGAACAAACTTAGATCTCTATGCCCTATGAATGCTTCCTCCAAAATATAATCGAAATTGGCCCAGTGGTTCTTGAGAAGTCCTTTAAAGAATTCCCCATTGCTTTACTATGGGAGCCTATGGCGGGAAAACAAACCAAGATGGCAGCCAAACCGTTTATCCGATAGTCTCGAAAGTGGCATATTTGAACTTGCCACACTGATAAGCATATATAAAGCAATTTTTGCCATCAAACTACATCAAATACAAAAAAAACAATTAGAACAACAAACGCTAAATTTTGATTGGTTGATGGCGGCCATGTTTTTTAACGTACAAACTTCCCTTGAACAAACTTGAATAGAGCTTGGTCACTAAGCATATTTACCAAATTTCAGACCTATCCCTTCAGCGGTTCGGGAGAAGTCATTTTCGCGAAAACTATGTCATCCAAGATGGCCGCCAGGCAAATAGGCCAATCGGGTTGCCTTGAACAAACTTGGGTCTACCGTTGCAATAGATGATGTGTTATGAGTTTTGAATCAATTCTTCTCACGGTTTCGGAGATTTTTTAGTGTTTCTAAAAATCAACCATTTTGGCCAATGGCCATCTTGGATTTTGACCGATCCGCTTCGTTTGAACAAACTTAAATCTCTATGCCCTATGAATGCTTCCTCCAAAATATAATTGAAATTGGCCCAGTGGTTCTTGAGAAGTCGTTTAAAGAATTCCCCATTGCTTTACTATGGGAGCCTATGGCGGGAAAACAAACCAAGATGGCAGCCAAACCGTTTATCCGATAGTCTCGAAAGTGGCATATTTGAACTTGAGACACTGATAAGCATATATAAAGCAATTTTTGCCATCAAAATACATCAAATACAAAAAACCCAATTAGAACAACAAACGCTAAATTTTGATTGGTTGATGGCGGCCATGTTTTTTAACGTACAAACTTCCCTTGAACCAACTTGAATAGAGCTTGGTCCCTAAGCATATTTACCAAATTTCAGACCTATCCCTTCAGCGGTTCGGTAGAAGTCATTTTCGCGAAAACTATGTCATCCAAGATGGCCGCCAGGCAAATAGGCCAATCGGGTTGCCTTGAACAAACTTGGGTCTACCGTTGCAATAGATGATGTGTTATGAGTTTTGAATCAATTCCTCCAGCAGTTTCGGAGATTTTTTAGTGTTTCTAAAAATCGGCTATTTTGGCCGGCAGCCATCTTGGATTTTGGCCGATCAGCTTCATTTGAACAAACCTGAATCTCTATGCCCTAGGGATGCTTCCTGCCAAATATAATTGAAATCGCCTGAGTGGTTCTTGAGAAGTCGTTTTAAAGGAAAAGTTGACGGACGGACGACAGACTTTCGCTACGACCTAAGCTCACTTGGCCTTCCAGGCCAGGTGAGCTAACAAGCAAAACTCTAATGAGTTGAGCAGACTTGTAAGAAGAAAACAGAGGCCATGTTTCTTTATGTATCAACTTCTCTTGAACAAACTTTAATGACCCCGAGTCATCAATATCATATCTCCAAAATTTCGGCCCAATCCGTTCAGTGGCTCTGGAGATGAAGTTGCTTTCATGAAAACCATTGGATGGCCGCCCAACCATCTGGCAAATCAAGTTCCCTTCAACAAACTTGGTTCAGCTCATCCCCTAAATGATATTTTATGACTTTTGAATCAATCGCTCAGTTTCGGAGAAGACTTTTAAAGACGTTTCTAAAAATCGGCCAAAAATCAAGATGGCCACCGACTAAATTGGCGGATCGGCTTCGTTTGAACAAACTTGAATCTCTACACCCGAAGGATGCTTCCTGCCAAATAAAATTGAAATCGGCCCAGCAGTTCTCGAGAAGACATTTTAAATTTCCCATTGCTTTAGTATGGGAGCTTTTGGCAGGAAAATGATCCAAGATGGCCACTAAACCGTTTATCCGACTGTTTTGAAAATTGCAAATTTGTGATCAGAATACCCCAAAAAATATATAAAACCAATTTCAGCCTCAACATCCATCAAATAAAAAAATCCAATATGGCCGGCAAACAGGCTGTGTTTTGATTGGCACACTGCGGCCATGGTTTTTTTTTACGGAGCAACTTCTATTGAACAAAGTTTAATGGCGCTTAGTCCCTAATCATATCTGCCAAATTTCGGCCTGATCCCTTCAGTGGTTCTGGAGAAGTTATTTTCGCTAAAACTAGGTCAACCAAAATGGCCGCCAAACCCTTTGACCAATCAAGTTCCCTTGAACAAACTTGGTTCAGGTTCTTGCCCTAGATGTATTTCATGGGGTTTGCTTCAATCCACCAAGCGGTTTCGGAGAATATTTTTAAAGACATTTCCTAAAATCGGCCGAAATCGAAGATGGTCACCGGCCAAATTGGCTGATCGGCTTCGTTTGAACAAACTTGGATCCCTATTCCCTAAGGATACTTCCTGCCAAATATAATTGAAATCAGCTGGGCAGTGGTTCTTGAGAACTCGTTTAAGGAAAAAAAGTTGACGGAGGGACGACGGCCGGACGGTCGCCATGGCATAAGCTTACTTGGACATTCTGGCCAGGTGAACTAATAATCCGATCCATTTATGACAAACGCATACATATCGCCATACACAAACATATATAAAAGCAATTTTTGCTATCATAATCTATCATATTAAAAGATCTAATATGGCTACCAAACTCTAGATTTGGATTTGTGTATGGTGGTCAGCTTTTTAAGTGTACAAACTTCAATGGCCCTTAGTCCCTGAATGAACACTGAATCAGGCTTAGGCCTTGAATGAACAATGAATCGGGTGTCACAAATTTTCTCTTGATCCTTTCAGCGGTTCTGGTTCAGAAAACATTTTTGCAAAAGCTTGCTTAAATCCAAGATGGCCGCAAACAAATGGACTAATCGGGTTCTAACTAAATTGTTTCATCCCTTGCCCAGATGAAGTTGGATTTGAGTTTCAAATTAATTGTCCAAGCAGTTTCTGATATAATTAAAGGTGCAACCTTTGAGGATGACAATAACATAATTCTGAACACTTAATATGTATGACATAATTGTATTTAGTCAGCATTTCAAGTTCCTGACAAGCAAGCAAACTAAATTACTATATATAATGCTCTCCATGAATAACAAAATATTGGTAACAATATGGAGATTTTGCCCCTCAAAATAAGCACGTTTCTACAGTAAATACTTTTAAAATACAGTAAATGTAATAAAAACTCATTCACTTTGGCTATATAACATTAGTTATCCTGAAGCAATAACATTAGCAAAATATTTGAGAATTTCAGTGACAGTCATCTATATATAATATTATATTGTTCTCTCTGTCGTACTAAGTCCAGTATAAAACCATTCCCGTAATACTAATGATAGTCATTGTACTGCTAACCTCTGAGGTGAGCTGATCTACCTGTATAGAGTGTAGTAAGCGTATAGTAGTTCGATTCTAAATGTGCATTTCCTATGGTAGACGTGAAACGTGCTAGGCTAGATATGTTTTATTGCAATTTGAGTGAATTATTGCGGGCGATAGCAGCAACCACTTTCTTAAAATTATTTGCAAAATAATCAGCAGAAAAAGCAAATTCTACTATCTAATGTTGAAAACGATTTGACTGAAAATCATTGCCACAACTTTCAATCAAATTGCTTTCAAAATAATCAGTAGGATTTTCAATGTAGTAACACATTCTGAAGATATTTTGAGCAATTCGATTGGCAGTCGTTGCTAACTAATGCAGCAACAACTTTATCAAATTACTACCAGAATAATCATTGCCAGGTTTTCAATATGGTTAGCTAACATCTGTATGTACAATTAGGTAGGTTACATTATCAAGATCAGAGGTGAAATGTGTTCAAAATTGTTCAGTTAGTAGGCAAGTATGTCACTGCATGTCCACCCGTGCATGTGCTTTGCAGATCTAATCGTTTATGGAAATATATTTCATGTCAGATCTCGATTATGTTTATTAAATATCAAAAAGAAGACAATTGTCACTTAATTTTTCTAAATATTTTTAAATCTTAATGCTTCAGGATAACTTTACGGTGAGTAAAATTCAATGTGTTTATTAATACTTTATTGATCAAATTCTCTCAATATAATTTCAATGTTTTCACAAAAAAATATTTATTTGCAAACCAAGATTATTTTCGAAAATTAACCACTGGAATGACTGACTTGGTTTTGAGCCAGTGTTTTAATAGAAAATCTTTGAAAATAATCTCTTGGTATGCAACTAGATATTTCTAAGGACTACTGCAGGGCCGAGTTTTTACCAGCTTGACAAGCAAATGGTTAACCTAACTTGACCATTGCATCCCTATGAATTAAATCCGACATTATTCATAATAAACAACATTATGGTAACAAAACATGGAAGACCAAGCTTACTTGCGACGGGTACCCGGCATTCTGTGCCTGAGAAACGAAGTCAGGAATCTGCTGTTCAATATTTTGGAATTAATTTGACGAAGCTGTTTCTGCTTAAAGGGAAAACCAGACCCTATATGCTACTTTGTATAAAATTAATCTACAGAGCATAACGTTTTCAAAAATATAATTGTAAGCTCTGTGCTCAAATTAGAAATATATATCTCCATTATTTAAATGTATGATAGATTAGTTACATTTCTATTCCCGGATGAGGCGTATGACATCATAAGTTGAACGTTTTTCTCCTTGTCATCCAACGCTATTGCGATAAAATTGCGAAATGCATTTTATACGGGCTTTCTCTTCAACGGTGTTAGGAATATATAAACTATATTTGCGGAAATGTGGAAGAATATATAATAACAGTCCTTTGTATGATTTCTCTGATGGTGTCGATTTTGACATCAAGTTTTGATCTTGAGATAAATGAATGACGCGATAGTATAGGTATATCAGTACAAGTGCCACTTTTGAATCAACACTCACAGACGCTACGGCAGATAATGTTATTAAAGTTTCATCTATTAATATGAGAGTTTAAATAGTTCTTACATACATCCCAATACATCTTTAGGTATTTATGTTTCCATACTAAACTCTAAACCTCCTGAGATATTGTAATATTCATGTAATTGGCAGGCATAGTCATTTAAAATGGCCATCTTAAGGTCCGGCAACTAATGTATGAAAACAACAAATATATTCCATAAATTTGAGATAGTGTAATAAACATCTTAATCTCTTCAATGTGTATATATATAAATGATGTTGATAGCATTATCACCGATAGAGCTATCACCATCCAAAAGCATGAACTCCGGTCTTCAGAGTGCAGTTATCATGGGTCTTTTTGGAATGGGATTCAACCTATGATGTCATAGGTTTAATTACCTCGCAGAAAATTATAGCAACATAGCGTTTTTTAACACCATCTTAATCGTACTTATATATAAATGTCGCAGGAAAGTTTTACGCAGTAGCTAAAATATGTGCTCTACGCTAGAACTGCGTGTTTCCTGCAGATGATGGTCACCCGTCTTGTGGTCCCCTTTAACCCTCAAATTTGTTTTAAAGGAAATGTTCATTTTCTCACGGAAAATGCCCATTTGCAAACCAAGAGAAGGCTATTATTGAGCCAGTCATTCCAGTGGTAAATTTTCAAAAATAGTCTTATCTTGGTCTGCAAATGAACATTTCTCAAGACCACTACAGAAGCTGTGTTTGGCTGATATCAGTGTTAACGGGTTAAAGTCAAATTAGTTGCATAATAGTCAACAACTGACCTGCATTGGCCCATACATGGATTAAACAGCGTGATGTTGATGAGATGCTTTGAAGTTCATATGAATTCAAACACCTATCTTAAAAAATTCATAAAATTTCAACAAGAGGCCCAAGGGGCCTGTGTCGCTCACCTGGAGCACCATCAAATTTTGTCAAAATTGTTGGTGGGTGGTTTAGTATTCTTTTAAATGAGTTTGTGGACATTTTTGCAAGTGCAATATGACTGCCAAACACACTACATTTTGATTGCCCCATGGCACCCATGTTTTTTTAATGGATCAACTTTCCGTGAACAAATTTTAATGGCTCAAATTTTGGCCTGATCTCTTCAGCAGTTCTGGAGGAGTCATTTTCGTGAAAACCAGGTGGTCATCCAAGATGGTCGCCGAACCATCTGGTCAATCAAGTCCTCTTGAACAAACTTGGCTTACCTCTTGGCCTAGATGAAGATTCCCCAAATGGTTTCGAAGAAGATTTTTAAAGACATTTCCTGAAATTGGCCGAAATCCAAAATGACCACCGGCCAAATTGGCTGATCGGCTTCGTTTGAACAAAATGAAATCTCTATGCCATAAGGATGCTTCCTGCCAAATATAACTCAAATCGGCCCAGTAGTTCTCGAGATATTTTTAATTTCCCATTGCTTTAGTATGGGAGCTTTTGGCGGGAAAATGATCCAAGATGGCTGCCAAACCGTTTATCCGACAGGTTCGAAAATTGCAAATTTGAGATCAGAATACCAAAAAAACTAAATAAAACAAATTTCGGCCTCAAAATCCATCAAATAAAAAAAATCCATCATGGCTGTCAAACACACTATATTTTGATTGGTCCACCGCAGCCATGTTTTTTGACGAATCAAGTTCTCGTGAACAAACATTAATCACCCTTAGTTGCTAATTATATATCACAAATTTCGGTCTGATCGCTTCAGCCGTTCTGGGGAAGAAGTAATTTTTGTGAAAACTAGGTCATCCAAGATGGCCGATGAACCATTTGGTCAATCAAGTTCCCTTGAACAAAGTTGATTCAGCGCTTATCCTAGATCATATTTCGTGAGTTTTGAATCGATCCCTCAAATGGTTTGGGAGAAGATTTTTAAAGACATTTCTAAAAATCGGTCGAAATCCAAGATGGTCGATCGGGTTCGTTTGAACAAACTTGCCGTAAGGATGATTCATGCCAAATATAATTGAAATCGGCCCAGTAATTCTCGAGAAGATATTTTTAATTTCCCATTGCTTTAGTATGGGAGCTTCTGGCGGGAAAATGATCCAAGATGGCCGCCAAACCGTTTAACCGACAGTTTCGAAAATTTCAAATTTGAGATCAGAATACCCAAAAACTTACATAAAACCAATTTCGGCCTCAAAATCCATCTAATAAAATAATGCTATATTTTGATTGGCTCACGGCGGCCATGTTTTTTGACGGATCAACTTCTCTTGAACAAACTTTACTGGCCCTTAGTCCCTAATCATATCTGCCAAATTTTGGCCTGATCCCTTCAGTGGTTCTGGAGAAGTTATTTTCGCTAAAACTAGGTCAACCAAGATGGCCGCCAAACTATTTGACCAATTACGTTCCCTTGAACAAATTTGGTTGAGCTCTGGCCCTAGATCATATTTCATGAGGTTTCCTTCAGTCCCTCAAGCGGTTTCGGAGATTTCTAAAGATGTTTAAAAAAATCGGCCAAAATCCAAGATGGACGCCGGCCTAATCGGCCGATCGGCTTCATTTGAACAAACTTTGATCCCTATGCCCTAAGGATGCTTCCTGCCAAATATAATTGAAATTGGCCCAGCGGTTCTTGAGAAGTCGTTCAAAGGAAAAGTTGACAGACGGATGGACGGTCGCCACAACATAAGCTCACTTGGCCTTTCAGGCCAGGTGAGCAAATAAACAAATATAAAAAAAACAATTTAAATTAAATAAAGTAAATTAAATGATATCTTTTTTACATGATGACAAACTGAGTATTGCTATCAATAAACAAAATACTGTTAAATTTACTTTAACATTATTTATTCTATAAGCATAGTATTTTGTTAACCCAAACAACACTACTACAGTACAGACTATTCTAAATTAATATGAATTAACTTCAGTTAGAATCTATGCTGTATTATAGGTAATTATAACCTGAATTTATAATAATTAAGATAATCTTGTTGTTGTGGTTTGTTGCTGTTGTCTAATCAATATGTGTGTATGTAATTGTGGTGGTGTGTCTGGTGGGGTGGGGGAGGGTGAGGGTGATATATGTAGTGCATGAGCGCACAGTGCGTGCGTGTGTGTGCATGCGTACGTACATAGATTGGTGTGTTGTACGTGTGTGTGTGTGCGCGTTGGACTAGGTGCAGGTGGATGTGACATTAGGGGCATGTGGCTCTGTGACTGGGTATCATTTGATGTGTGTCTAAATGGACTAATGTAATAGAGCGTTTTTTTGATGAATTCTCTTAAAGTATGTGTTGGAATCATATGGATCTCTCTTGCTTTCTCTGGTCTTAACAATTTTATAGACAGCCATTAGGTCTGTAACTCTTGAACACTCTTTTAGTAGCTCGTCTGGGGCTTTTTCAAGCACCACCTATATGGCTGCGGGTTTTGTTTTCTAGTGCTTTTGCACTCGATTCCTAAAGTACCTCTGATTTCTTACAAAAAAAACCTAAAAAAACAAAACAGTCCATACACAATTCTGTACATTGTTAGAAATAGAACATAAAACATAATTTGACTGGAAGTGATCTACTAGCAAATTATGTCTAAAATAGTCACATACTTATGGTATGGTTGCTGTGAAATGTATATATATGGGAATATACGGTGTTGAAAGGGTTAATAAAATTCTATTTTTGCCATTAGTGGCCATGCAGAAGGTCAGATCAAATCAGCAAACAGTCTACTCATAAAATGAACTACCAGTATAGATCTATGTTCTCACTAAATAGAGATATGCAATAAAATGAGCAAACTAAATCATCTACGCTCAGCACTATATACATGTGTGCAGTAGATACAACAATGACGAAGTATTTGGTAAGTACTGCTTTGGAATATATGTCTCCTACTGAGTGAGAAATATTATTTTTTCTTGTTTCAAGGTATGAGCAATCCTCAGCTTTATACATTAGGATGAATCCTTTTAGGTATCATCATTTTATATGATGTCTCACCAATACTGAATAAGAGACCTGGGTCTCATTCTGCATAATAGATGAATCCACTTTTAGCTCTGCCTCACCCATCACTAGCTAAGCTTACAGGTTTTGCCCATGTTGGGATCGATCAAACCCTGAACTCCATGAATCTCAATTTCCAGAAAACAATACAGGTAAGTTATGACAGCAACAGCACCCAGTCAAATTAGTAGTAAAGACATACAATTCGTACAACTGCCAGACTTTTAAAAGCTCATGACGGACTTCCTACTTCATTCATTATGTATTCACATTATTTGATTGCGACATCAGCCTATATGCGATGTAATTGATAATGTCATATACATGAGTAACAGATTGGATTCATATATTTTTGGATGGCATTGGTGTCTCTATGTCGAGCCATTCTCTATTTCATGCAGGGTTCAATAACAAGTCGGGAAAACTGACATTTTCATATTTTCTAAGTCAAAAGGGCCATAGTTCCATAGAATTTTGGAAACCTAAACTTGATCTGTAACTTTTCATTATAAAGCCATATATTACAGTTTCAAATCAAAAAAAGATCAGCCAACAAATATTAAACATGAACGTGATTTGTAACTTTTCATAATAAAGCAAGGTACAAAGTTTCAGTTTCATTATCTTGAAGTATATTAAAGGTCTTATGAGGACTTGAGGTCGATAACGAATTTCAATTAATTTTATGGTCTATTGCACTATTTAAATACAATAATGTCACTTTGGCGTGAAAGAAAATATGTTAGACAGCCCAATAAAGATTAAATGATGCCTCAATCTAAAAAACGTCACTGCTCGCTATGATGTCTCAGTTGGAATGGCGCTGTAAGCTGTGCCAATATTTCTCTATCATTAGTACAAAGGTATCATATTTTAAAACATGCATTTAGTGGGATGACCGTCATATACTATAACATAATTTATCTCAGGGTGAAGCTAATTATTTATGAAATCTAAAAATTATGATTTTTGAAAGTGTATCAGGATTTTAAATGGTTTTATGGATAACTATATTCTCATAATAATAGGCCTACAACTATTGTAAACCTCAGGCAATAAATAATGAAGATCGGCACTATTTCAATGTATTGGACAAATAATCTTTAGGAACTAAGAGTAGTAGGCCTAATTATGGATCCAATAATGCCGTTTGTGAAAAGATCCTGATTGCTAAATATCTGGAATGGATTGTGTTTGTTTTGTGGTTATGTCGGGGACAACTGGAAGATCATCCGTAGGCCCCCACCTCATAGACAGTGAAATAAAATGAAACTGAAATAATCATAATAGAATTTGCTCCTTGGGTGCGTGCATTGTTAGCTGTTGCTCCCTATAGTGAGCTGTAGTTCGGTGTGTGTGTAAGTGCTGTATGCAGTGTAAGGATGGTGGGGGGGGGGGGATTACTTTGGCATGACGAGGTGGGGCCGAGAGGTTGAGGATGGCCGTAGGTCTATGCAGTACATAAATAACAAAATAATTTGCTTGAACTGTATTTTGCATGCATGCCGTTTTGCTGCTATCCAATTTCAAAATATGTCTGTATCGGCGGGAATAAATGTAATCTATAATTTTGCTAAAATAGTGTCATTATTCATATAGATTTCAAGAAGATGGGTGCACAGTAGTCTACAGAACTTCCAAACATTTCTGAAAATAATGAATGTAAAATTTGTGTGTCCACAGTGAGTTTTCCCGTGATTTGGACCTAATTGTTTACCTAAGCTAGCTATGTATTTTAACAAGGTGTTTGCATGAGACAGAAACACAGGCCAACACGCTAGATCCATAAAAGTGGTGGGTGAGTAGGTGGTGTCACACCTGTGACAACTACCACCACTACTACAGCCACATCAATCGTTTCCAACTTCTTCCGTGTGATGGAAATAGCCTACACAAATATTTCAATGTTGTAAAAAAGCAAAGCTGTACAGTGTACATAGCAGATGAACAAATTTTAAATAGGAAGGCGAACTGACACCAGATGTTCAGAGATCGTGATCATATATCATCTTTATGTAGTCTACCAAACATTTGTACGCGATCCTTCACCTCAGATCCTTCCTCATGCGGATGGCAGTGAAAGCCTAGCTATGCAACTGTCACTGCCTAAATTGTAAAGTGTGTTCTCGATAATATTTGGACTTAATAAATATTAGTTTTATTAATAGATTTATATTTATACTGCATCTTAGTTAATTTCAAGCACGTAACTGTTATATAGCAATCGTAAATTTATTCATAGGCCGACACAATGGGAAATTGCTTGCACCGAGTGGTGTAGGCATTGGCAAAGTTCTGTTTGTGTACACGCGTGTCTATAGCCTATGTAAAATAATTACAGTCAATCCAAAAAGAGAAGATATATAAATTTATTGTATAATTGTATTCCAGGAAGTGTATGTGGGTGTTTGATATAGCCTATTTATGAACCCCGCACACCCACCATTTACAGCTCATGATCTATGCCCATTTGTCCATGTAGCCTACACGCACATGTGTGTACTTAATGTTGCCCGATATGTTGCTCTATTAGAATAATATGTAAACCAGATGAGATGAGTGAAAATATATACCACTGGTATTTTTGCAGAGGCCTACCTTTGCAATTCCCAAACCAATGTCATTTCAATGTGATGTACTGTCTAATTCGTGTACTCAAAACCTGTTGTTACTGTCACCTCCAACATGCCTATGATAATGTTAGCATTATGACGTCAGTCACCATGTAGGTCTGACAAAAATATTATCCACTTTTTCGATATTAGTATCATATTACTGAATCTTTGGGCGACTCAAACAATGTATAGCATCCCTGATGCACGTAAAAAACAGGTGCCTAATACACACAATCTTAGCTGCCTAAACTCCCTATGGTATTGACCTTGAGGAATTGTTGGCTGCTTCCCTGTGTAGCATCACAACTCCATCTTGATAGCTGAAAACGTTTGGTTGTCAAGGGGGTTGCTATCTCCTTATCTCAGCTTTGGCTGGGCCAATTTTTAGCATTTTAATTACATTTTATTCCTCTAGTAAAGGAGAATATATATTATGATTATCAAGTTAATCAGAGCAATAGGCTAGCTAGTCCTGACAACAGCTTTAAACAAGTCCAGACAGCAATAGGTAGAACAGAGAGAAGGATGGATAGACAGATTGAGAGCAAAGCTATAGTCCCACCATGTGTTACTGGCAGAGGACTATTTAATAAACAATTTTATGCACTACAAATATAAAACAAGATATACAAAGTAAATAATTATTATGCCTTTAACACTCAAACCTGACAAAAACGGCTTCCGCAGGGGAAATGCCAATTTGCAGACCAAAAGACAACTATTTTTTAAAATGTATCACTGGAATGATTGGCTCGATAACCGACCCAGTCATTCCAGTGATAAATTTTCAAAAATAATATCTTGGTCTGCAAGTCAACAATTCCTATGACAAAATTGAAATTTTCTTGAATAAATTTGAGGGTTAAATATCCATGTATCTTGTAAACCAACATACCGATCATGAGAATTACATCTTCATTGCAGAGGCATTCTTTTAGTTGCAAATAAATGTTTGCATATATGTAAAAGAGCATAAAGAGAACAAAATATTATTACATTTTTGGCACAAAACAAGAAAATAACATGAGATTAAAGAAAAGCACTTCTTACCCTACTAAGAGCACAATAAGCTCCTTGAATAACTTAAATATTTTGAAACAAATTTTACTGGAAGGCGTCGGTGCTTAAGCATAATTTGGTTTCAAGATATTCAACAGATTAATTGCATGGTTTTATTACAAATGTTAAAAAATGATTAATAATGATAAATATTCAATATCCAAGTTTTTTATGCTTCCGTATCATAGTTGAAGTAATAAAAATATCAACCGTTATGAGTTAACACTCAAGATGACGGAAAACAGCAAATTTATAACAGCTATATGATTTGGAAGGACTGAATATATTATGTTTTAAAATACAATCTCCATATATGACCTTTAATGAATAGTCTTAACTGACTTCAGAAATTGAAGGTGTCCATCGAAAATATGACCCTTCTAGGCATGTTTGGAAACCTAAGATGGCCATACATTTTCTAAAGCCTACCACAATAGGGTCCTTCCAGCCAAAGATGATTGAAATCAGCCAAAGGCTAATGATGAGGATGAAAATGTGGGTGAAAATACAATGCAGCTTTACCCAATTTCCAGGTCATTTTCAGAAATCCAAGATAACTACCAAAACAACTGGCCAATCAGATTTCTGTATAAATTTCTAAGACTCCTAGTGCCATTAGGTCATTAAGATGAAATTTATTCAAGAAAATTTCTATTTTTGCATAGAAAATGTTCATTTGCCGACCAGGAGACTATTTTTGAAAATTTATCACTGAAATGACTGGCTCAGTTATCGAGCCAGTCATTCCAGTGGTACACTTTTCAGTCTTCTCTTGGTCTGCAAATGGACATTTCTCAAGACCACTGCAGAAGCCATTTTTGTCTGATATAAAGGGTTAAAACCTAATATGGTTGAAATTGGAAAGAGCTGTTGTAAAAGATTTTTCATCAATATCTGAAATTCTAATATGGCTGCCGTACAAATTGAACAATATAACTATATAAAAAATATATATACCTACATTTCCACAAGTCTACAGCCTTCGGGTTCCTCCTGCCAAATTTGATGAAAATATGCTAAGCTGAAAATATGCTAAGCAATTAAATGAGTATATATGTGTTAAAGAAAAGGTTGACGAATGGATAGACAGAGTCACCATGGCAATGATGAGATAAGTTTACCTGGCCCAGGTGAGCTAATAAAAAGGGGTGGATCTTCCATTGTCTACTATGATAGCAAAGACATAATCTGGATCTGGACCAAAATTCAGTGAATAGTTTTCAAGGAGCGTGTCGCACCAAAACAGAATTAAGCTAATTTACTAAATTAAACTCATTTGCTTTTTGAAAAAATAAAGCGTTGTGGACATGGATGTGGAATAAACCTTTCCCACAGTGAGGTCATTAAGGCGTGATTTCCCTAAATCAACGCTCAGAGCACCGCTGCTGGCTGGTAAATTCAACAAGCATTGAGTTACTATTGCGCTAAAATACACCACAGTTTTAACCATTCCCATGATATAAACTAAAATTACAATATTATTGAAATGATACATCATTGAAAATCACATCCAATGGCCTAAATATTAATGTACTATTTTTTATATGTTTGTAAAATCTTCACTCAGTTATTTGCATATATAAAATACACCATTATACCTAGAATCATTAAATCAAATATTTTAAAATGACAATTAACCGGATAAGATTTTACAAAAATCTAAAAACTAAAACATGATTTCAATAACATTATCATCTAACTTCTTCATATTTATAAACAACGTAGTGTGTTGTATCGGAATCTAATGCTAAAGTAAAATGCTGTTTTCGCATCAGCTGGCAAGTTTACCAGCCAGTAGTGTGCGCAATGCATTGTGGGAAGGTATATTGTGGATGTCAATATTTATTATGAAAAATACTGATGGCGAGTATCCTAATACCTCACCAGTAACTATTTAATCACTCAAATTCAATCATTGCACAACTTCAATGCAGATAGACAGACAAGCTGGTAAATATGTGGATTTCTTGAATGAAAAAATATGAAAACGTGTATCATGCTATAAAAGAATAAAATAAAATTATTAACAAATTGTTTGAAAATTGCCTCCTTCACAATATCAGGATGAAAGTGACACGATCACACCTTTGCTTTTATAAATAAAGTGACAATGATTAAAAAGAGATTGTATATCATCTGTGCTGATATGTATACCGTTAAAACTCGACTAAAGGTCGCAGTTTTTTTGGGTCAAAACACATGTACTAGAAAGGGGGGTGCGTACTATAATCGAGAACATTCCTTCCGCACATTTTTGGGTCGAAATTTTTCTTAAAAAGTCACAGATTATACCACGGAAATTGAACTAAATGTTACCCTAGCCAATTCGCGCCGCCTGACGACTATGTTTAATGTATACTCCAAAAAACACCAAGCGGAAGTGAAATTATTAAATTGGGGCGCCTAAATATTGCTTATTCTTTAATACATATCACTTATTACATCAAAATTAATCCAGAATTTGACATAAAATGGCGTCGAGAAAAGATGCGTGTATAAATCACGTGATTCGCCTCCAATCGCAAAAGATCTTTATTCTAATTAGAGTGAGTACTCGGATATAAATATTCTGGACTCGGAACTCGGAAATTGCTATATATCATCATTGCGCGATAGGAACTGAATGTTCCCGTACCTGTTTGATAACCAACTCCCATTAGCGCATAAGATTACACAGCGCCTCCAATCACAAAAGAGCCAGATAACCAACTCCCGTTAGCGCATAAGATCACACAGCGCCTCCAATCACAAAAGAGCCAGATAACCAACTCCCGTTAGCGCATAAGATTACACAGCGCCTCCAATCACAAAAGAGCCAGATAACCAACTCCCGTTAGCACATAAGATCACACAGCGCCTCCAAACGCAAAAGAGCCATTACAATCTGTTTCTATCACACGATTTCGATGTTTTCAAGGAGACATTTTATGCCAAAATTAGATTGATTTTGATGTAATAAACAATCTTTATTGAAGATACACGATATTTAGGCGGTCCTATTTAATAATTTCTCTAACATCATGATAATTTTTAGTCATGCATTAAACATGACCGGATTGATGGTTGTTTTTGATACCAATTTTCGATTTTTTAAAGGTACGTTTTTTCTAAATCTAACAGCGTCTTATACTTGAATACAAGAGTTTTTTGGGCGGATTTTGGTCAAATTTGGGACAGCGTCCTATATTCGAGGGCGGCCTTTAGTCGAGAAATTACGGTAGTAACAATGACTGTCAGATTAAATATATATATATATATATATATATATCACAATACAATTGGTCTTCCTTGACATATGTATGAATGATAATGGTATGGTCACTTTGATCTTGATGAGCAATTGCTGTTAATTACTACGGCAAGAGGGTATAGCATTCATGTGTGTGCATGCGTGCACGCTTGTAGAGCTGTATATAAACCAGAAATGTGGTTGCAATATAACCATGAAGCTCACATTTACGACTTTGCAATGAGCTATATGTATGAAGCGTGACTAGAAATTTATAATAATTATAGAAGGCTTATCAATACACTTATCATTGACCGTGACCATTTGATCCGAAAGCCATTGTAGCATCCTCTCTGATTGTACAATGAAACATGTGTCCAAGTTTGGGTGCAGTTTGATTAGCCCCAAATGAGAGATGTAGCTCTAAGTTGAAATGTTATTGTTGAGGAAAGGCTCTAAGTTGTGTCATTTGACAGAGGTGATATTGGTCGTGCCATCTCATTATAAAGGAACAGGTGCCCGAATTTTGGCCATGTATACTTAATCAACCATGAGAAACAAATTGCTAAATTGCACTAAACGCAAATGTTAATGCTGAAAGAAACAAGTTTTTACAAATGTCACAGTGACCAATGACCCTTCAACATTCCTTCATTTCCTGATGCCCTCTCATTATAAGGAAACATGTGTCCAAGTTTGGATTTAGTATGATTAACCAAACGAGATATAAACTGCTATTGTGAGCTAAACACAAAAAACACTAGGTGAAAGGTGCCGCAGAATTGCCAAGTTCTAACGCCCTCGGGTCGAAAATTGAAAAGGTAAAATTACATTCCAGATGATAAATGAGCTAGATCCTAGTGCCAGTGAATCGTCAAAGACAGGGTTCATAGAACTAATACTTGACAATAATAAAAACTACAAACAAGTCACGGTCAAATCTTCCTAACAGTTTAATGTTCAATATAGGTCAAGAAAAATATTTTTGTGTGAAGTTATTACTGGAATGACTGGCTTGGTTACTTTAGGACCACTACAGAACATCGCCTAATTAACCATTAACCGTAATGGTCAAGTAAGCCCCAACCAGTCTGTAATGAGCTTGAGGAATGTCTATTTGCAAGCCACCACTGCAATGACCGACTCGATAACCAAGCCTGTCATTCCAGTGGTAAATTTTCAAAAATTGTTTCCTGTTGTCCTGCAAATAGCATTAATGAACCAAAACACTTGATTTTCCTGACCAATTTTGATCATTAAAGGTATACTGGATTGAATAATGAATGCATTGAAAAAATACATGTTAGTTGCGACTGTCAAACTTATCATAAATATCAAGAAATTTGAGACAGACACACTTATAAATAATAAGATTATCTCAAAATATTTAATCTGGCCTGATCACAGAAAATAATAATAATAATAATAATAATAATAATACAAGAGGCCTTTTTTTGGCATGTATCGTTAACACGGAATATACTTTGTATTCCAAGACTTGATTCTTAACATTGATCATGTACATTTGAACATTCAAACGAAGTAGCGTGCACGTGTGTGTGGGCAACTTTCTATCTCACACACACACACCCTCTCCTTCCCTATCCCCACCCACCTTCCCCAAACACACATGTATGTTGTAGATGCATTTTAGACACCCTCGTCTTGGAGGACTGGTATCATTACATCACCAGTCTCTACAACCGACTCTCTGGTGTGAACAGTCTCCACTTCCTCTATAGTGTCTGGCAGCTTTGTATGCAGTGTCTCCGGAAGTAGCAGTGTAACAAGGCCAGCAGTAATAGCAAGTGACCCAAATGCAATAATAGGATACTTGTTAGACTGAAACAGAAAATATATTATCTTAATATATTATGGGAATATATTATCTTAATGTATTATGTGCCATGATATAATCTGATTTAAACAAGCTCTTTGAAATGTTGTTTTAAAACAACTATAGACGAAACTACACTTGTATGATGCAACCTGTGTATCCCTGATGAGGTACAACTGTAACATAGATAAGCATATTGCCTGCCACTGCAAACACCTTCATACTTCAATCAACACCCTAATCTCCAATGATGCATTATACACTATGTGCAATAAGGTCCCACTATCAGCGAAAGCAGCACACCAAAGATTGTCTATGTATTGGCATGTTCTGCGAATGTCACGCAAAACCATTGTAGAGGCTTGAAATTCCATGTACTCGGCGTCATCACCTAAAAAAGCTCATGACGTCACTGCATATACCTATTAAATGTGGTACGTACTGGCCTAGAAGACGCAAGACTAGGTACACTGTGAACCAACAACATGAGAGCGCTAAGGACCCTGGTTGAGGACAAGAAACAGTGACCAAAGAAGGACTGATTGCAAATACATTTTAACGTATTGCAGAACACAGTACAAAATCGTCATCATACATAAAAGTTACTAAATATTTAGAGATTGCCGAATGGAAGCTATTGCTGCAGCATATTAATTGGGAAATATTCTACTGATTACCTGCCTTGGAAATGAGATCTCAATTTGAAAGACTTAAACATTACACAAATCAGAACACTTTGGCTATAGAATGTGTTTGTTATGCTGTTGATTCCATGTATCCCAATATCTTGTCTGAATAGATAGTCACCACAGTAAATGAGTAAGTTATCATTGTGAGCATTCTGGCTTAATAAACGTATCACGTGTTAAATATGTTGCAACTTAGAACTAGTATATAACCACCAGTCTGTCCATCAGTCAGTCAGTCTGTTAAAGCTTCACCATTTCAGACATCTGCCTATGTCACAAATGTATAGTGTTGCATTTGTTACCAGGGTAACAGCACCAAAAACACTCATTTACACAATATCGCCAGTATTCCAACAAACTTCTTAAAATTGATAAATTATATTTGTACATTCAAGCAAGTAGCGTGCCGCCAGCACCACATGTATATGGTGTTGCACTTATTAGTGCTGTACTTGTTACCAGTATGTATGTCTATCTGTCTGTATGTGAATGTGTGCGTGCGTGTGTGTGTCAGAATGGTAAACATTTTGACTGTCAGACAGGATGACTGACATATACTTGTTCTAATTTACAAATAACAATAAAGTTATGAAGTCCTGTACAAATGGGAATGAAAACAGTTTAGCAATGAACAAAAAGCTTTACCAATAAATTCTGTAAATTCTTGACATGCTAATCTCAAAATAGAACAACCATTTCTCTGGTTCATAAATATCACATGCATCAAGTTTCATTAAAATATATATTCCAACCAAATTATTGATTAATGTGTATTAAGCACTATAGGTTTGACATATGCAGATTTGTCAAAAATGTACGGCCAAATAATCACAAAACGTATCAAGCAAACCTCATTATTCTAGATACCATAGTCATTAGAAACCCACCAGCATCAGAATTTGTGGTGCCAGGACAACACCAAGCCGCAGGAAGAATGCACATGCACCTATACCTACATTGCTGTATGGAGAAATAACAATACAAATATTCATAAATAAATACAATTAGAGCTGTAATTACAAAATACATACAATCTAAACCTGTTCATTTCAGATCTTAGCAAGTTAAATTACATCATTATATGCCTAGAATTTGTGAGGTTGAATTTCCAAATACAATTTTATTCTACTTTTCACTCATAAACACAATGGATGAATCCATTTTCGGCTAAGCCCCGCCCGTCTCTAGCTAAGCACCACCCACGCATTGCCCGTGTTGTGATCGATTGATCCCTGCAATCCCTGAAACTTAATTTTCAGAAAACTATACAGGTAAGCTGTTGAATATTTTTAAATTAATTTGATTGGGTGCTGGTGTGGTTTCTGGTCAAATTAGTTTCAAAATATACAACAGAATGTTTATTAAATAGCAAAGACATAAGATTCGCACAAGTTGATGGACTATTAAGCGGTTATGACAGACTTAATCACATCATTCATGACATAATTGATTACATCATTCATGACATAATTGATTATAGCATCAGCATAAATGTTACGTAATTGATTATGTCATGATTGACTGAGAGACTGGATCCTCTATTGTGTTGTATTTAAAGGAAATAACCAGGGAAATGTTGAATAAACACATCATTTAATAATAACGTATTTGCGGCGAAAACACAGTACAAAAACATGCTAACTTTGATATTTCTGCTTTTATATGTATCATAAACACTCATTTTGGAGAGGTCGCCATTGTGACATTAGAGAGCTAAGGGCAGATTTAAACCAGAAATGTGGCTAAAATGTGACCATGAAGCTCGACTTTATAACGTTGCAATGAACTATGAAGATTGGCTTCAAACATAAAACAAGAGGCCCATGATGCTGAACGATAATGGATAATTTTCGGAAAATCCTAGATTGCCACCAAACAAATTGACCAATCAAAATTCTCATTGTATATGATGAAGCCTGACACCATAGAACCATTCCAACCACGTTTCACTGAAATCTGGTTCGAACAAATTTTCAGTAAATCTAAGACAGCCACCAAAAATTGATCAATCAAAATTCTGAATAGAAGTTCTACAGGCTACCACCGTAGGATCCTTCCGGCAAAATTTGTCTACAATCTACCTAGGGGTTTAGGAGATACGCTTTAAAGGATTTCTGTAAAAGTTTCATTTGGTTGAAATTGGTCAAAGAAAAAAGTTGATGCGAATTAGCGGACGGATGGATGACGGCCGGCCATCATGGTATAAGCCCACTTAGCTCTTCGGGCCAGGTGAGTTAATAAATATAGAAGGCTTATCAATACACTTATCGGTGACCATGACCTCAATATTAGGAAGCATGTATTAAACTTTGGGTCCTGTATGATTAACCAAACATGAGATATGCACTACTAAGTTGAGCTAAACGAAAATGTTAATACTAAGTCTTACCAGTATCAAAATGATAGACATTTGACCATTTATCCAAAGGTCATTGTGTGATGAACTCTAATTATATGTGTCCAGTTTGCTTAACCAAAGATGAAATAGCAACTGATGAAATAGCAACTGCTAAGTTGAGCTAAATGGACAACGTTAATGTTGAACAAGCGTTTTTCGTGAAACTCAACATACGCCCGCAGGCATACCTGTGTGAGGAATGCTAATTGTGAAGTTAGTCTTTGATAATTGTCTGATTACGGGGGAGGGGGAGGCTACTTCTATTAGGTACACATTTGGAATTCATGGCAAAGATATTACTAAAAATCTTGAGTCTTCACAGCTACATTGATCATTACAATTACAAGACAACTTTGATGAATTTTAATCTTTCAATGGAGATAACTCTGGCGAATATGGGCGGATTTTGCCGAAATGAAATCATAACACTTTGTCTATCCCTAACACATCTGCAGAAAGAAAATACTTAGTGTAGGTTCAAAACTCTTTTGAGACCTGGTCAGGACAAGAAATCAGATGGACGGACGGACGCACGGATGGCAAGCGTCATCACATAATACTTTGCGCGGGTGTGGACAATTTTTACCAAGGTGACCTTGCCCTTTTGATCCTAATGTCAATGTGTGATGCCCTGTCATTATACTAGCAAATAAGTTTCATTCATTCATTTTTATATTTAGATAAATTTGAATTACAAATTGTCTCATAACTACCAACAACCCGCCTCGTCTCACCCCACACCAACCCCAAACCCCACCCATCCCTGAAATCAGGAATATAAAACAAGATGACCGATGATTTTATACATTTACGTTAATTCACATTAACTAATGCAAAATTTATTAGTCTGTCTTTGATCCTGGGAGCCACACACACACCTTTCATTGTGTTTCTAAAAGTAGTACAAAATACAGAATTACCACCACCCAAATTGATCAATCAGCTTCATTTTAACAATCTTGAATCTCTATGACACATTGTTTCCTGATAAATTCAGTTGAAATTGACCCAGTGGTTCTTTACAAGTCTTTTAAAAGAAAAGTTGATGATGGACTGGTGGGCTTATGGACGGGGCAGACAACCCCAACAGACCCCCCTTTAGTGGGTTGGTCTGTAGTTTTATTAACCACTATAAAAACATACTTACCGTTCAATCACTACTTGCTAAATCAAATATCTGCATTTAGCTCCCCCGAATAAAATTTGTATGCTCGCTTACATACTCCCTTATGCCTATATCATCACCATGCATACCCTTAACCAGGCTACTGGTGAGGGAACCTCCAGCATAAGCCTCAGTATAGACTGGCACCAGCCTGTACTCGCTCCTTGGTGACGCCTATCACTAAGCGCGCCTGCGCAATAGATTCCAAATCGGACAGATTCACTTTTCTAAATTTAAGTGCCATATATCCGGACTAGATTCTCAAATCATTCCCATGCGGGGTGGCTGAGGCCGGGTTGTAGTGATTGAATGGTAAGTATGTTTTTATAGTGGTTAATAAAAGTACAGACCAACCCCACTAAAGGGGGGGGGGGGGGTCTGTTATTACACCACAAAAACATCTTGACCATTTAATCACTACTTGCTAAACCCTTAGATTTGGTCAGTGCCCCACTGTGAAACTTGGTGGGTGGAGATTTGAGAATCCATAAGCACTGATAAAAATCAAACAGAACGTAACCAAATGTTAATAACATAACAAAATGGTACATCTTAATTAATCACACAGTGATTAACAAACAATGATTTTTTTAAACTTAAAGAAATAAATAATAACCAATGAAAAAACTCACCATCTCACGCAGACAAACAGTCTTAACGGAAATGGAGTAGTGAGATTGGTAAATGGTCTTCAGCCTTTTAGATAGAAACATGATATATCTAAAAGGAGTGCCGCTGCGCTCTGATATTATAAATAAAAAGGAGGTGAAAGAAGGCTCGGATTTCCATCCTACGACTTGCATTACCTCAAATAAAGAAGAGCCAGCGAAAGCGAAAGAGGGAGCCTTCCCTCTAAGTTCATGAGCTTAAATGTGAGAAAGATTAATATGATCAGAGGAAATCATCTCAAAACAACGGTCTCAGAATTCCATCTGGCCATAGAAAGCTAGAGACTGGCCTAACTACCTCCTCTGCATACAGGACCCAGAAATGGGATAGATTGGATCTCTAAAAAATCAGTACAACGGTTGAAACTTCAAAAAAACAAAATAACCTCTGTCAATATACTGAAGTCAGACAGATGGTGAAAAGGAAGATACAATTTTTAAAATAACTGGCTTAGCTGGGAGACGGTTAGATTGAATTTTTGATAAAAAATCCCTTCTAGGATATAAGACTAGACCGTCCCCAGAATCAACACCTAGGCACGGATGCCAAAAACAGGATCTGTCAAGAGACTAAGGTCTGCACACCATACTTCTAAAGTTTTAAGACAGACCTTGAAAACTCTGCGAGTTGACTCCCTCCTGGCAGAAATACTGATGTCCTGAGAACTTGCAGAAATTCTAGTCTCAGGGATCAAACAGACGAAACTCTCCAAAGATACCGACTGCAAATTCCTGAGACTGAATGAATACACTAAACTCTTACTTTAGACATGAGGTCCGGGGAGACTGGAAGAAGACAAGTGAAGACTACCCGGAGACAAAAAAGGAAATCTGCAACGCAGATCCACTTTGGTCAAAAGGGAGCTATCAGAAGAACTTCTCAAATCTGATCCCTGACCTACCTCAAGAGCAACGGAATCAGGAAAGATGGAAGAAATGCATAATCAAACAACCCTAACAAGGACTGAAACAGAGCGTCCACCACCAATGCCTGAAATCCGGAAAAAGGGGGCTGGCTGCAAGAGGAAATTTTAGCATACCAACAGGATGCAAAAAATCTAAGAGGAAACAATCCCTATGCTTGAGAATCGATTGACAACCGACCGTAGAAACTGGCCCTCTGAACAGGTGATCCCAGACTGTTCCCCCTCTCCTGGGAAACGTCTGAGAAAAACCAACACCAGAGGAGAAGACTTGACTTTTAAGAGAATTACAATCCGACCTAGGCTGCAGTTCTCTGGAATGAAACTGCTAGAATTAATAATAAACGCTCTGCTTATACTAGCCAGTCATTTATATAAATGTGAAAGTGAATAGAATGACCGTAAAATAAACCTGTCATGGCAGAATTGACGGCACGAAGGGTGGATGAAAACAAGTAGTAAAACGTCCAATATCTTTATGGAGAAGAATCACATGCCCGGATTCAGACTGGCGAAAACTGAGATAAGTCCTCCATCTAGAATATTGAAGATAAGATAAGAGGAAAAAACTCTTCAGATTGAGATCGGACGCCATCCACCCAACTTCTTGGTGCTCCCAATTGGAACAAATTCTAAGGACCACTTAGAATCATGAACTCCAGCTCGTCCTCTAGGGCTCCCATCTTCACCAGGAAGGAATGAAAGACCACCTAGAAACGACGGACAAAGGACGATGAAAATCCAATAGGAGCGAAAAAAACCATCGATGTTCTCTGAATCAGGAGACCTGAACGAGGGCTTACCAAGTCTCCCAAAATTAGAGACAGGCACCCTCCTACTAGACAGCTGGGAAAAAGGGGGGGGGGGGGGGGAAAGGAGCAACGGATCCTAAGGGAATGGAAGAGGAAGAGATAAAATATGATAAAGAGAAAAGGATGGGCCTCCCTAGGCTACCACCATCCCTTCAGGTTCTCTTACTCTGAACCCCTTAAAGGAACAACCTCTAAGACTAGATCAGGAAATAACACAAGCCCCTTCTCATCTGATAAGAGGAGGCCTGGCGGACCTGGAGTCTAGAACAATGAGCAAAAAAGGTGGTCAGATTAATCCTCCTCCTCGAATCGGGCTTAGAACCTGAAGACAAGAGAAGAATTGGTAATTATCCTAGAAAGATAAGCACCAAACTCAACAGGCCTGACTCTTCCTCTATGGAAGGATTAAAGAGGTCTTTTTTAAAACAGGGTTCGTACAGGTTTGGGAAAATCAAATTCAAGCACTATTTAAGCACTTTTCAAGGACAATATATATCATTTTCAAGGACTATTTTCCCATTCCGAACAACAAAATTTGAAGCAAATGATCGATCTCCTTGAGTTTACCTGAAATCTAAAAGGCAGTAATGTTGTTTTTATTTATTCTTAAACCCTTTATAGATCAAGACAGGTTAAGAAAATTTACATCATTGCTTAATGAATGCTCATTTGCAGGCCAGAAGAACATTTAAAAAAAATTACCACTGGAATTGCTGATTCGTTTATCGACCCAGTCGTTCTAGTGATAAATTTTCAAAAATAGTCTTCTCTTGGCTTGAAAATGGACATTGCTGAAGACAATTGCAGAGGCCAGTTTTGGCCGGCTTAACCACTAAAGGGTTACATCTGAGTCCCAAAACTGGCCTCTGTAGGGGTCTTGTTGAGAAATGTCAAATTGCAGACAAATGGAAGATTAGTTTTGAAAATGTATCACTGAAATGACTGGCATGATAAAACAGCCAGTCATTCCAGTGCTATAGTTTCAAAAATAGTCCTATCTTGGTTAACAAATGAACATTTTCTATGAGCAAATTGTAAATTCATTGACACCAAATTTGGACATTATATGCTCAAGTTATAAACTTACCACAAAATGTAGTATCTGCTTTCTGAATCCTCCCTGAATAATTGATAAATGCTCCAACAGATGGAAAATCATGAAATAGTCAAATTGGTGATAAAAGATTGAGTTCCTTGAATTAAACAAAACTTAATGTAACATTCAAATAACACTCCAACATATAATACACAATTGTTCTGGTGGCACATCCAAACAATTACTGCCTCAGTGAGGAGACTTTGTCTTCCAGTTGTTTAGACAGTGAGTGACACAGTTTCTCCTTCTGTTTTGATTTCTCTCTATGAGCATTGGCTTGTGCCAACATAGTAAGCTTACCCATATTCTCTGCTTTCACACACAATTTATCAGCAGATTCTAACAATGTTTTGCAGTCCAGGTCGGCTTGTATCTTTCTCTTCTTCAGTCCTTCTATCTCTTCAAGGAGGAGCTTCCTCTTCTGTTGTTGACTCTCTGTTTTCTCCTTTTCTCGTTGCCGATCCAAATAGGAACCATATCGCATCCTTGCAGAGTGTGCACTTAACAAAAGCTTACTGGTTATTTCAAAATTTTGTAATCCACCAATGCTATCAACATAGTCACATATAATCCGCTGGGCAACTACAGTCTGTTCTTTCATGTTTTCACATTCAACTTCCTTGTTAATGGAGAAGCCACGCTCAACTTGTGCCTGGCCATGAGAGAGGACAAGTAGGAGTTTGACAAATCTTAGAAGTTTGCTATACATCTGAGCATTTATATGTTGGACAAAGAATTCATCCACCCTGTCCTTGTAATGGTCGAACTTTCTGAAGTCATTGGATCCACTTACTGAAATACTGTCAAGGAATGTATTGTACTCTTCTAATATACATTCCCCGTTACTAGAGTCAACCCATTGTCCAGCAATCACTAGTTTCACTACCCGCTTGAATCTATCTCTGCTTGCATGCTTATCAGATACCATAGTGTTGGGGTCAAGAGCACTGAGGTTTCTCACCAGTGAGTAAGTTACAGGACTTTTGTTGAAAAGTTTTTCAACTAGCTTAATTAGAAACTGTTTACATTGTATACGAAATTCCATTTGTTGTCTGTCACTTAGCTGTCCAGAGCCTTTCTTCAGTGTCTCCTCTACTGGGAGGCCAATGTTCAAATCCTTATATAACAGATGATTGTCTTTATTTTCGATCTCAACACGGAACAGTTTATCAACAGAATGCGCTTTTTCAAGAATGTCAGGTTTAATGAATTTTCGCATGAGAGTTCTCACTGTTGATGCCAACTCAGATGCCAGGAAAGGCACCATTGGTTTATCAGTCTGGAAATTTGTGAGAAAGGGAAGCAGTACTTGGGCCACTGATGTGAAAAACTCCAGCTTTGCGAGTAACAGTTTGTCTTTGCAAGCTTTAAATATAACCTCGAATGATTTACAAGTGGGCCTCGGTAAGGCCTTAGACTCAACTTTCTGTACATATATCTCGACAAATTGCCAAATCTGTAATGCTCTCTTCGCAACTGGTACGTTCTCGAGCCACCTATGATTAGCATACTTTAACGGCATCACTACCAACTCTGATCCATCAGTTACACACATGTGATAATCTTCCCGACGAGCAGGCGAATCTTTGAAGAGGTAGTACAGGCTGCTAAGTACTGAGCAAATTTCCCACTCTGATGCCACTGCACCAGCTTTGAATGCATTATGCATGATGTGTAAGCCACACGAACCAATGTCTATCAGAGAATGACTAAAGTCCTTCTGGATTTGACTTTGTATAATCTTATAGAAGGCCCAATTTACATTCGGTCCATCCATGCTGATCTGCACCATATTGTTGATGTGTGGTACCTGGTCGAATACAGAAGTCCTGAAATGTCTGACCATGTCCTCTGCCGTGCCATGGCCTAGAAATGTTGAACCGAAATAACGAGTAACGACTTTAGCATTAGAATCTGCATCACTGGTTTGACTCCAGAACCTAACATGAATGTCCATTTGTTTTTCTTGTATTTTCTTATTGAGTGACTCGTCGAACAACACCACGAAAGGGCCATTGATTGCTGACACAAGATTCTGTTTCAAGTGATCTGCTATTCCAAAAATGGTCAAATATGCTGTTTTCTTTTCACCACAACTGAACTTGGATGCTATTACACTATCGGGAAACATTCGCCGGAATAATTCACCTATCCCTTGGTTGCTGATATAAGAAGCGTGTTTAGTAATTGTTTGCATTGTCCACAAAATTTCGGCTTCAAGAACTTGGTTGCGGGAAACAAAACTGGAAACACTTGTAGATGTAGCAGTAGCCTGTTTGTCAATGGTCGGCATCACAACAGTTTTCATTTGATCCCGTGGCGAGCTATTGCTACAACTCGTAGACGCAACTGGAGATTTTTTAATCAGAAATAAATCCAATAGGGAACCTTCAGTAGCTTTTTCAAGTTTGCGATGTTTCTCGCTTTTTGAGTGCGATTTGAGACCACTTTCTCCCATGGCACCAATTTCTATGTCTTTCCGACATATATTGCAACGTGCTTTATGTATATCGCTCGTGACACTAACCCATGTATATGTCCTTACCCATACAGGGTTATAAACACATTTTCCAAACGGCATAATCTTAATTCGCGCGAAGTTTCATTGATGGCTACTATTTTAAAACTTTTACTACAACACAGTGTTTGCCGCGTGAATAGGCGACACGGTGTTGGGAGAATTTATAACCGCTTTGCGGAAGGAAAATGGCTATCTATGGGCTTATTCGGTTGAAATTATACAATAATAATCAACGAGATGATCTACCGTATTTCGCTTAGCCTAGGCATCTATTAGGACAAGAGGTGTTCAATTTCCAACCAAACATCTCTGAGAAAGGGGGTGGGCTTATATTACAGTTTTCCCAAAAGTTTTCTAAAATTGATACCACGGAAATTCAACGTAATTTCTCCCGTAAAAATTCCCACCGCCTACGCCTATGTTTAATGTATACCTCAAAACATCACCGGGGAAGTGAAATTATTTGATTTGAGCGCCTAAATATTGCGTATCCTTTAATAAAGCTCGTTTATCACATCAAAATTAATCCACAATTTGATATAAAATGGCGCCACGAAAAAATACAAATCACGTGATTCGCCTCCAATTGAAGAGTTTATTTTAGAGCGAGTACTCGGATATAAATATTCTGGAATCGGGGACTCGGAACTCGGGAATATCCATGTATTATCATTGCGCGATAGGAACTGATTATTATACTGATTTAAAAAAATGGGTACCCGTTTGATAAACTCCCATTAGAGTATATCTCGCGAGAACATGATGCCTCCCATCGCAAGAACCGCTGGCTCGCCAACTTAAGAAGCCGACTATATTGTCGTTCGTAATAATTCAATTTGGATCATTTAATGTTGATCGGCGTTACAAAATTGATGCGCATTTTCTCCCGTCCTTGTTGTTTGGTACATAAATTTGGTCTTAAAATATATTTATAAGGAAGGTATTTAACCACGCCAAGACTTTTTTTTTCGGTGATTCGCGGTTAACCATAGGGGGTGCATCATTTTTGTCAAATTCAAGCACTTTTCAAGGCAGCTCATGGGTTTTCAAGTACTTTTCAAGGTTGACACAAAATTCAAGCACTTTTCAAGGCAAGGGGCAATATTCAAGCACTATTCATTTTTGTGCGAACCCTGTAAAAGAGTCTCTCTACACAGAAAATGAAGATCCTTTGGAGGATCTATGACTGACAGAATCAGCCCTAAAAATATGGAAGATGATTGACCAAATAAATCATAGGCCAAAGGGAGGAATTGAAATAAGAATACTTCAAAACAAAGTTTATTAACTTCGGATGGCTTTTCTAAGTATTCTCTTAGAGGAAACGAAGTCAAACAAACTACAAACCGAGTTCAAAAAGCCTTTATGGATAGTACCTAGAGATTTCTAAAAACTTCAGAGGGACTCTGAATACCTCTCCCTGCTCCTAGAAAAAACATCAGCAAAGAAAGCAAATAGAAAACTAATTACTGAGAATGAAAAATTCGAGAAAATTCGATCTAGATGAATAAAGATGAAGAAAAAATAGAAAAATAAGAGAGATGAAAAGAATTAAAAGGAACAGATTAGAAAAAAGGAGAAAGAAACGTGATACGAAGAGCAAGAATAGGATAAACTGGAAAAGGAAAATGAGAAACCCAGCGAAGAAGAAAAGCTGAAGAATGAAAGACAGAATGTTAGGAAAACAAGAAAAGAGAGAGACGCGAAAGGACTTACCGAGAAGAGGAAGAGAGAGACAAGAAGCCATGCAAAAGAGAGGAGGACAAATCATCCGAATAGGCACTAATCGGGAAAACTTCCTCAGATCCCTGATCTCGACTGACCCAGGAATAGAAAGACTAGCGGAAACAGAAGAGCGATAGAACGAAGACACAAAAACAGACTAAACCAGACAATGAATAGAAAACTAGATATTGAGAAAGAAAAAAACAGACACAATAGGATATAGATGACCACAGTGAAGAAGATAAAGAATAAAAAAGGAAAGAATTAGAAGAAAAAGAGGAGAAAAAGGTAAGATGGAAAAAAAAAAAGAAGAAAAAAAGGAGAACCTAATACATAAAAGCAAGACTATTATAAACAGAAAAACGAAAAGAGAAAGGGAAAGCAAGACTAAAGAGATTCTAACAACCATGGAATAAAAAAGAAAAGAGGAAGAATAGCGCAAAGCTAATTGAATCCGAGCTAAGGAAATATTATTAGCAGAAGAATATGAAAAATCACGCAATTCATAACCTTAAGCCCTAAAATAACTCCTGGAAAGAGAGCCAGTAAACGCTGATAAACTGGAAACGGAATTAGGTATCTATCCAGATCTAACAGACCCAGACAACACCTCTCAAACCGGAAGTGAAAGCACTACTACCGGCAATAGATAAAACAAAAACGGAACCAGAAACGGTAGTTGGAAGTTAAGCCGGATCTAACAGACCCGGAAATAAACTTCTCATACCAGAAGTAGAAGCACTACTATCGGAAACAGATACAACGAAACCGGAACCGGAAACGGAAGTATGATGCTAGGCAGGATCTAACAGACCCAGAAAAGCACCCCTCCTACCGGAAGTAGATACATACTCGGAAACGAAAAAAACTGGAAACGGAAAGTGAAGACAGAAGCTCGACTGGATCTAACAAACCCGGAGAGCACCTCTCAAACTTGTAGCATTTTCTCAACACCACTACAATAACTGAAGTGAAATAACCGTAACCAGAAATAAATAAATAACAGATGTTCGACTGGATCTAACAGACCCTGACAAGCACCTCTCATACCGGAAGCAGAAACACTACTACTACTACTACTACTACTACTACTACTACTACTACTACTACTACTACTACTACTACTACTACTACTGGAAACAGAAAAGGGGCAAAACCGGAACCAGAAATGACAACAGATGATAGGCCAGATCTAACAGATCCGGAAAATCATCTAGCGGAAGCAGATACACTACTACCGGAAATGGAAGAGGAACCGGAACCGGAATTTAAAAACAGAAGCTTGGCCAGATCAAACAGATCCGGAAAATAATGTCTCCTACCGGAAGCAGATACACTACCACCGGAAACGGAAGCTGAAGCGGAACCGGAAATTGATAATAGATGATTAGCAGGATCTAACAGACCTGGAAAATCATCACACCTACCGGAAGCAGATACACTACTACCGGAAGTGAAGAGGAACCGGATATAGAAAACAGATGAATAGCAGGATCTAGCAGACCTGGAAAATCATGTGAAAGAGTGAGACTCCGAATGTCCAGCCAAGCCAAAACAATCACAGAGCTCATATCCGGACGCCCGGTCAAACCAGCAGCAATACCGGATTTAGAACCCACTTGCCCGGACAAGCTAGGAGCAATTACGGGAGTGGACATATTATTTCATCTCTCCTACCAGAAGCAGATACACTACTACCAGGAACGGAAGTGGAAAATAAAATGAGAACAGCCAGATGAAAGACACGAGACTCTGAATGTCCAGCCAAGCCTAAACAATCACAGAGCTCATATCCGGACGCCCGGTCAACCCAGCAGCAATACCGGATTTAGAACCCGCTTGCCCGGACAAGCCAGGAGCAATAACGGGAGCGGACATAGAGATCGAAGATCTCTAAACATACTGGCTATACCTGCATGGGATGAATAATCGGTAACTTCCGTCACTGACGCCACTGCATGAGAGTATTGCACCCCCTCAAGACTTATACCGGAAGTCTATAACAGGTTTTAAGAGAAACCAAAGCCTTAGCCAACAAAAGACGTAATTCATGCTTGGTCGTGAAAGACATGGGATTCCCCCATCAACGAAAACGGCCGCAAGAATTACGATTATCATCTTAATCAGACTAATTCTTTATAGAATCACGAAATAGAGAAATCTGTTCATATGATGCTTATATAATAAACGTACTTAATAAGAGATCTCTAGATATGGAAATCCACTAAACAAAACAAACCTCTATACAAGAGGCTGAGAAACGGATTTGAAAATCTCACTGAAAGACCAAGAATTTACGAAGATTCGTAAGATTATTATTTTTATGTAGGCACTAAATATTAATAAGTGAGTACATGTACTAAGGTTTTTTTTATTTTAAAGCATGGTTTTGATTGATGATATTAAATAGGCATGAATTGTAATACCTCAAAAAAACGGGAGTATTTGACACGAAAACTGGTAACTCATAAAACAGAGTTAAAAACTCCCAAAAAACCACGAAGTATACAATAGACATAATTAGAGAGATTAGAGTTTATAATAGTCATGATTCCTGAATCAGAAAACTCTTAAATATGTAGCTGATCTTCAGCGCAAAGCTGTAAAAACTTAAGCTGGATAGCAGGCCAACTGTTCTGCTTGCAGAATATTTGAAAAGTGAATCTGTTTCCCCATTTGGGATCTATTGCGCATGCGCAGGCGCGCTTAGTGACAGGTGTCACCAAGGAGCGAGTACAGACTGGTGACAGTCTACACTGAGGCTTATGCTGGGTTCCCTGTTTAAGGGTATGCATGGTGATGATATAGGCATAAGGGAGTATGTAAGCGAGCATAAAAATTTTATTCTGGTAGCTAAATGCAGATATTTGATTTAGCAAGTAGTGATTGAACGGTCAAGATGTTTTTGTGGTGTAATAACAACAGATGGATGGACAATGGACGGTCACCATTGCTGATCGCGACATTTCAGGCCAGGTGAGCTGCTAATACAATATGGTCATCTGGTATCATCCTGATCGAACGCAAATAAATATGCCGTTTGTCATCATCTGATCGACAGGGTTTAATGTATGGATACTTTTAAGTATAATACAACTCTGTTTTCTCAGTGTACATGGATACAGTTTTGAATTTCTATATAAGGAAATTACAGTTTATCTGTTTACAGATAATCTCTGCACATTAAGTTGTGCATGTTAAATTACACGGAGTAAGTACAGCTGGTGCTTAGCCTTTTGATGGTCAAATTTTTTCAAGTAAATCCAAATATTTGCTCAATGAATGCCCATTTGGAGGCCAAGATAGGACTATTTTTAAGAATTTACCACTGGAATGACTGTGGCTCGGTTATCGAGCCAGGCATTCCAGTGGTAAATCTGCAAAAATAGTATTCTCTTGGCCTCCAAATGGACATTCCTCAAGAACACTGCAGAGGCCGGTTTAGCTGGCCTGACCATTAAAGGGTTAATGACCTAGAGATGCACCTTACACATCAAAATAATGGGTTAACAAGAGCTCTGCAAAGGCGCATAATAGCCCGCCATGATGACAAACCAATGAATGAGAGCTATCAGAAAATATTTATTTCTTCCTCAGACCCAGACCAGTCATCGTTATGAAGTGCCAAAGCGATCCGTTAAACGGTCAAGTAGGTGTCGTCCGTAAACCAATTTTCAAGATGGCCAACGCTGACTGGCAGCCATATTGGCTTTTGGATTATTGTATATATTTTGATAAGTTTCTTCACCAGACATATTCCAATGACCCTATGAAGTGATCCGATAAGTGGTAACAGAGATATCATCCAGAAACCAACTTTCAAGATGGCAAACCGTGGCTGGCGGCCAACTTGGAGTTCGATTCATCATCAATTTCGATAGGTTTCTTCTCCAGACCTAGTCCAACCACCCTATGAAGTTTCAAAGGGATCCAATAAACGGTACCGGAGTTATCATCTGGAAACCAATTTTCAAGATGGCCGCCAGTGGCTGGCGGCCATCTTGGATTTCGGATCATCATCGATTTCGATAGGTTTCTTCCCCAGACCCAGTCCAATCACTCTATGAAGTTTCAAAGCAATCTGATGAATGGTAACAGCGTTATCATCCGGAAACCAATTTTCAAGATGGCCACCAGTGGTTGGTGGCCATCTTGGATTTCGGATCATTGTCAATTTCGATAGGTTTCTTCACCAGACCTAGTCCAATCACTCCGTGAAGTTTCAAAGTAATCCGATAAACGGTAACAGAATTATCATCCGGAAACCAACTTTCAAGATGGCAAACCGTGGCTGGCGGCCAACTTGGGAGTTCGAATCATCGTCAATTTCGATAGGTTTCTTCCCAATACCTAGTCCAACCACCCTATGAAGTTTCAATGTGATCCGACAAATGGGAACGGAGTTATCATCCAGAAACCACTCTGCCACCCGCATGCCCGCCCGACCGACTGCCCGCCCGCCAGATTATCATGTTTTAATGGTTTAACGCTTGAACTCTTGAATTTGTTCAAATTTTTTTTAATTTCTCATACAAAATGTCCATTTGCAGACCAAGAGAAGACTATTTTTGAAATGTTACCACTGGAATGACTGGCTCGATTATCGAGCCAGTCATTCCAGTGATAAATTTTCAAAAATAGTCTTCTCTTGGTCTGCAAATGGACATCTTTCAAGACTACTGCAGAAGTCGTTTTTGGCTGATATGAGTGTTAAAAGGTTAAAGTAAATTTGGTACTTGATGAAGCTTCATAGTGATGTGCCTAAGGCAGCATTTCCAGTCAAATTAATTTCAAAATATTCAACACTTTTCCTATAGGGTTGCCTTGAGAATGAGATATGGTAAATTTGACAGCGATAGGGTTAAGCATAATCTATCTGTCATCTAATGATTTGACAATTTGGAGCTAGGACATATTATTCTGATGACGACACTTCATATTTTGAAGTTTAATGGTTTACAGTCAATCAATCATTAAACATGGTCAATGGATGCACATTGGATATTACTGTGATATATTTCACAGTCAAACCTTAGTCAAGCAAGTGGTAGTCCAAGCGTTACCCCCCCCCCCCCCAGCATACCTAACTAATGAGGTAATGAAGCAGTCACCATCCATATATGGAAATCTGAATGTTCTAGGCCAACAGCCCATCACCTCATACAATCGCCTGATTATTCCAGCCAATCATGGTAGATTCTACAACATAATACCAGTGAGGTAATCATGTTAATAGCTACTGGACTGGGCTGCTTCAGTCCGTTTCTCAATGCCAGGCAGACAACATCTTGCTAATTTTTCTGTGTCCTTGTATAGAACTAGAAGCGCAGTTGTGACAATATTAATTGGAGTGTTTTTAAAAAAGTTTAGACTTGTATGTGATATTTAAAAAAAGTAATTACAACACGTCATGTAAAGTAGTAGTTTCACTAGTTTGTCACTAATTCCCTGAAAGGGAAGTGAGTTTTTGTTTAGTAAACATTATATAGCATTAAACAAGTGACGTTTGGTGTCTAAGATTAACTGGATGCACATAACTAGTAGTGATCGCGTTGAAAGAAAATATTTAAAAAATTCGATTAGGTGTTATAAACTGTTGATCAAGCGAGTGAAATGAACCGGAGATGAGCCAGTAATATTGCTACAAGGCATAGTAGATTGCCTATCCGAAGACCAGCGGCAAATGGGTTGAGAACTGTCAGTTTTGACAGTTCTTTGTCACGTGACAGGCCCTCGCAGATCTCCAGAGCATACTCAGAATGGTGTTCTATCTGGTGTATCAAATAGTACATCGTGGAATGAATAGGCACCGATTAATTGGACTGCGGTTGTCTACGCGAGAGATTAAAAGAACTTGGTGTTAATTGTCCCACAAGCTTTAAGAAGTCACAGCTCTTGCAATTATTGGCAATGAATGAAATCTCAAACACTGACGTTGGCATAACAGGGAACCAGGCAGAGATAGCAGCGCATGACAGGACAAGGAACCAGTCAGCTGTTAGGCGTGACAACCTGGTCCAATCCAATGGCGCGCAGAGTGATGACGATGTTCAAGATGGCCGACTTCGTGAGGAAATGTCAACAACGACAAGTGTGGGACCTGTTGGTGGCTGCCATCACAACTCCCATGACAATTCGGAGATTCGCGCATTATCACAACAATTGAAGGAAGTTCAGCAGCAGCTGGTAGAATTGTGGGCGCCTGGTTAGAATATTCATGAGCGGAGTGCCGGCGAGTCTTCAGCATCATGCCCTATTGGCAGGATTGGGGTTGGCATTTCGCAGGAATTCGCAAGTGTTCCTGGTACTAATGCAGATCAGCACCATGTTCACAGCGGAGGACAAACTAATATAGGTAACATTAACTTTAACTCACCCGTAGTACCGGTTTTACATTGTAACCGTTTTACAAAGCCCAGTCTAACTCCACACCGTCTAATTCCACAACAAGTAATAACTGCAACCACAGATATACTCATAATCCTTCTAGAGCTGGATTAATGATGCGACCAATAAGGCGGGGGTAGAAATCCTGACGACAAACAGGCAATCTTAAGGTTATGCTATGGAAAGCCTACTGCACATTGAGATTGTGACTTAATGCCTGACGCAAATGCGGGGGAGATAATATCGATGGATGAAAAAAGCAGCATGGCTGTAAGGATGCACAAAGATGTTAGGTTGCATAAGAATTTAACGTTGTCAGAATTCCTATCAGCGTTCATGACACAAAAAAATCATGTGTGAGGCCTACCCACAACGAACTCAGGAACTCAATGATTATTTGCGGATGATTGTAGAATTGTTTTCAGTTTAGCAAGTCAATTTTTTATGCATACCATAAGACATTTTCAGCTAAGGCAGCAGCCTGGTTGCAGCAACATGGCATAAAAATAGACTGGTCTATTAAAGACAGCGACATAATCCAATCTGTGGCAGCAGGGGCGGTTTTGACCTCGTGTGAATTATGTCATCAGCACGATCATTCTTCAAAATTCTGCCCATCAGGCCTAGAATTCAAGCCATATTATCGTCCAGGTGGGAGAAGTAACTTTGACGTTGGGCCCAATAACTATGGTTCCAGTCGAGCGAAGATTCTCCATTTGGGTAAGGAAATTTGTAATAATTTCAATGCCAGCCGTGGTTGCTTTATTAAGCTCTGCCGTTATTTGCATATTTGCTGGAACTGCAAGGCTAGTCATTCCGCATCTACATGCCAGAATTTGGCTAAGATGCCAACTCAGGGTAGAAGTTTCGGAAAGCCGGTAGAAGGCGTTCAGTTGCAACCAAATTGACTAGCCAGTGAGACGGAATCAGCAGATAGGCAACCTGACAGAGCAACAGTGGCAGGGGCTCATGCAGCATCAATGCCAATAAACATAGAACCATTAGCTATCGAGTTGCTGAACCATCCAGACAGGAACTTCGTAGATAATTTAATTCAAGGTCTCATATATGGTTCCACACAGGTGTTTCATAGCTCCGTAAGATAGCATTAGAGTGTAAGAATTTGAACTCGGTGAACAAAGAGCCCATTGTTGTTGACCAGTTATTAAAAGATGAACTTGATAAAGGCTATCTATGCGGCCCATTTCTTAAGCCACCTTTTCAGAATTTTCAAGCAAGTCCCATTGGTCTAGCAACAGGTCGGTACTCTGGAAAAAAACATCTCATAGTGGACTTATCAGCACCACACGACTTGGAAGGTCATAGTAGTGTCAATAATTTGATAGACAAGACTGATTACTCCGTCATATGTCACAATCGATGATGCAATTCATTCTATCCTAGACAAGGGCAATAGGGCATGGTTATGTAAGACGGACATCGTAGATGCATTTAAATTGATGCCAATATGGCCAGAGTTATGGCACTTGTATTGCGTCAAGAGGAAGAATTTGTACTATTTTTATAATAAATTACCTTTGGGTAGTCGGTCGTCGCCAAAAATCTTTGACCAACTGTCTGTGGCGATTTGTTGGATTGCAAAAAAACAACTATGGCATAAATACAATTTTGCATATGTTAGATGATTTTTTGACTATTGAGAAGTGATTCAGAGCCGGAGCGGAATATGGCATTATTAACACTCATTTTTGGCAAATTGAATATACCTTTGGTGACCAATAAGACGATAGGCCCGACTCAGGTGATTGAATTCCTCGGTATAATTTTGGATTCTGTAAGAATGGAGGCAAGACTTCCACTTCATAAGGTACATAGAATCATTGCCATGATGACTGAATTTTTGCAGAAAAGCAAATGTACAAAGCGAGAACTTTTGAGTTTGTTGGGCCATTTCAATTTCGCTGCAAGAGTGATTGTTCCTGGGAGATCTTTTCTACCTTATTTGATCACTTTAGCTACAGCGGTGAAAGAATTGCACCAGAAAGTAACTTTGAATAGTGAGTGTAGAAAAGAATTGAAGATGTGGTCACTCTTTCCGCAGAGTTGGAATGGTTCAACATTCTTTCTCGACAAATTCATTACCTGCGCAGCTGATTTGGAATTATACACAGATGCGTCAGGTAATGGTTTTGCCGGCTATTACAACGGAAAATGGTTTCAGGAAAACTGGTAGATATTCATACAGAGAATTGTTCCATGGCATTCCTGGAATTATACCCCATCGTGGTAGCAGCAGTCTTATGGAGTGTCATGGTCTCAAAAACGTATCCTATTTTATTGACAATATTAGGAAAGGGCGTTAAAAAATACCACATATCAACAGGGTGATGCGTCGCTTGTCCTGTGTGTGCTTATGTGCAGCATCATATAGTTTCTCTGTTACAGCTAAGCATATTCCAGGTAACTTAAATAACATTGCTGATTCTATTTCTAGGTTCCAGGAACAGCATTTCGAGTGTGCCCCGTTGGCGGAGAAGGTGGCTACACCAATACCAGAATGTATACAAATTCTATTCTAGACAATATTCTGGACAACTTGTGGTTGACAGCAGTTAGCAAACACACAATGAAATAGCGATAAATCGGGTATCTCATGTTACCGGTTTGTGGCTATGACGGGCTGGAGTAATTGTAATTGTATGGCCCAGGTTAAGTACATGCCACCCATATCGGAGGACATGCTGCTGTACTTTATCGCACATTGTGCGGAAGTGTTAAGATTTCGGTATAGCACCATCAAGCTCTATCTAGCAGGTATCTGTTTTCATTATGTAGTGGCAGGCTGTCATAATCCCTTTTTAGATATATCAAATCAACCATTGTCAAGGGTCAAGTTATTACTGACATCTGTTCAAAGGTCTCAAGGTACAATACATGCAACTAGGTTGCCAATCACCATAGACATATTGTCTAGGATCTGTCAAAGCCTAGAGGCAGGTGTTTTTGGAAAATATACTGATTGCCTGATGTCAGCAGTTTGCAGTGCCTTTCTTTGCATTTCTTAGGTGTGGGGAATTTACAGTTCAATCTCAGAATGTGGCCGTTGCGACCATCATCACGTTGGGGGATGTTACATGGGCCGCCGATTCATCACATTTTATCCTGACACTAAAAGCGTCCAAAACGGATCCTTTTCGCCGAGGCATAGACATTCATGTGTGCTGTGTGGACAGAGATTTAATTTGTCCAGTCAGTACCTTATGAAGGTATTAATTACTCCGGTATCAGATGGGTGCTAGTTTCAGATCCTTTGCTTTGCTCCAGTAATGGAGTAATCCTAACCAGAAAGTACTTTATCGAGCACCTTAGAACCGTTATTCAAAGATGTAATTTAGACAGTACGCAATTTTGCGGGCATTCGTTCCGCAAGGGCACAGCTACTTCTGCTGCTCAGGGGCGGGTAGAAGATCATATGATCAAGGTTTTGGGCCGTTGGTCCTCGGACTGCTATACCTCATATGGTCAGACTGACTTAACATCTATTAAAACTGCACAGAAAGCCATGTGTCAGACAATTGGAGTTCTTTATTTAGGGACATATGAGTAGGTCACTAGACTCTAATCCGAAATAAGTGGTCGGGAGAGGGCAGTCAAACAATACTTTAAGTTCAACCTCTATAGAAAGACCACTAAGTTAACTTTATGTTGAATAACTATTAAGGGACCACTGCCTTAAGAAACCGCTTTGAGTCTCCTTCGGAGGATTGTTAATACAGGTTTCTGTATTTTACCCTCTCACCATATGGGGAAGAGGGTATTGCGATCGGGTTGGAAGACTAGATGATCTGATTCAGATCTAAGACAATAAGGAATTTGCCATGGAATGTATTCATGGCCATGACCAGGATCGGATCAAATCCGAATCTATGGAAAGCTCTGAACTTATGGGCCCAATCTTTGCTCGAGTTTAACACAAGAAGGACGAGAACATGGACTTGGTTCTATAACTGTGGGCATGATCTGAGAAACCCATTTATCTAATGAATCCATAAAAAATTTATGATGTGACAGAAAATGGGAGGGCCAGTGTCTGGTTCCACACTTGCAGGAAGCTGACAGTTTATCACTAAGCGTGGATACAAATGGCCTAAAGGTAGCATCGTGTGGGAGGCGTAGCTTTTGGCCAATTGTATTCAAGTGCAGTGTATAGCATGTCACTAGACGGGTAACATTCTAGTGTGGAACTCTATATAGAGTGTTCAGGTATTAACGGTGATGGGTAGAATTGAGCTGCGCTAATCTATGATGGCCCTACCTCGGTTGGCGCCATCGGTCCGGAGTGACTTCATTGTCTGCATTCTGACTACAGCACACTAGTACCAGGAACAGCTGGGATATGTCATAGGACTAGCGTAGACCACAGGTATATACCTGTCTGTGGTTGTTCATGACACAGACATTGACTATTTCAGTCTTGTGCAATCATAGATACCACATGGAATGTGAAATGGGTGGTTACACAGTGTATGTGTTCGAGACTTATAACAAATCTTACTGCCTAGTGTTGGGTTGGACAGGCTTATCGCCCTTAAATTTTGGGGAACACTCGTGACACACTACCTTGTGCCAAGGTCATCAGCGAGTGGCTTTGAATCAAGGTCACTAGGCAGTGATTTCATCACAAATGAGCAGGTCACAGTGGCAGGTAGATATTAATCATGTTCTTAACCCAGCGCTTATATATTCAAGCCGTTGTGTCACTCGTTTTGGGCAGTATCCACCAAAAGTTTACCGTAATCATGTATACCAAGACATTTACCACCATATTATGCAGCACAGAATATAAATATAGAGGCATTATCAATATTCATATAATATGCAAGTATCGTTTATTAAGCAATATGGGCACCTATGTGCCTCAAGCGTGGTGTTGCCTGCCCAGGGGAGGCAACCAGTACATTAGACATAAGTGCCGGCACGACCGGCTTATGTCTGTCACCAAATAAATATGTAAACTTATTCATGTGTCTGCGTTATGTGTGCATACATTAATTGAAGTCAACATCTTGCTCATTTTTCCCACCACCACCCCATCAGTACCCTCCAAAGTTTACAGTAATCAGCAATATCCTCCAAAAGTCTATCATATCCGCCAAAGTTTACAGTAATCAGCAATATCCTCCAAAAGTCTACAGTATCCTCCAAAGTTTACAATAATCAGCAATATCCTCCAAAAGTCTACAGTATCCTCCAAAGTTTACAATAATCAGCAATATCCTCCAAAAGTCTACAGTATCCTCCAAAGTTTACAATAATCAGCAATATCCTCCAAAAGTCTACAGTATCCTCCTTCAAGGCAGTGAGCAGTATCCACCAAAAGTGGGCAGTATCCACCAAAAGTTTACCGTAATCATGTATACCAAGACATTTACATATTATGCAGCATAGAATATAAATATAGAGGCATTATCAATATTCATATAATATGCAAGTATCGTTTATTAAGCAATCTGGGCACCTACGTGCCTCAAGCGTTGTGTTGCCATTTGGGGTGATCTCCACGGGATAATGTGGAGGCAACACAAGAGGGCATTTTACTTCGTAAAGTGGAACTAATAACATAACAAGAAAAAGCTTATAAATACTTAGTATTAATTGTTATGACAAAGAAATTATGGTACAGGTTAAATCATGAAATTAAATTATGTATTACCAGCTTCTTGTCAAATTTAAACAAAATATTCACCATAATATTTCAGGTCTGTATGATTGTGTTAATAGTAAAACTGGCTAATATGAAAGATGAAGCATACCGGATCACTGTAGGGTAGAGTTCTGATGCATAGAGAAAGATCACACTGAACACACCGGCCATACCAAATTTTCCAAACACAGCTAAGGCTGTTGTCAGTCGTTCTAAAACACTATCTGAATAAAAAAAGATTAACTGTTTATAAATCATAGTCTAGATGAAGCTGGTTGTATTCGGCTCAAGAATATTATTTTCTGAAATCCTGGGTGCAATAAATATAAACCACACAATTGAGATTGTGGAAATAGTCTGACGTGGCCTTGAAATGTGGAACACAAAAAGTGCATTATGAGAATCAGCAGTCTGATTCAGAAACAAGAGGCCCAAGGGCCTGTGATGCTCACCTGGACTATTACCATTTAAACATTTGCATTAAAATATACATGATTGATAATCTTTGGAAAATCCCAGACGGCGATAAAACAAACTTGACCAATCAAATTCTCATTTGATTTTTGGAAGCTTATCATCATAGGATCATTCCACCAATGTATGGTTGAAATCGGGATGTTAATTATGTAGTAGCAGTGATTTAAAGGTTTCTGAAAAATACTTGGAAAATCCAAAATGGCTGTGGAAAAATTAGTTAGTAATCATATCACCCGTCATTGAAATCCGGCCATTTGTTCAGGAGTAGTGTTTTAAAGGATTTCTGGAAAATCCAAGATGGCCACTGGAAAAAAAATTAACCAATCAAAATTCTGTATATACGATCTGAAGCCTACCCACCTAGGGTCCTCTCACCTGAGTTTGGTTGAAATCGGCCAGGCGGTTAATGAGAAGTAGTCTTTTAACTGTCACAAAATTTTCAGAAAATCCAAGATTCAAGATTCAATATTATTTATTTGCTTCTTGGATACCAATTCACATATTTTTAATACAGGTTGCACGCCGAAGGCATTGCCTATAGTGGTGGCGGACACCTAACATTAAACATACATATACAATTACACACACAGCTTAACATAGAATGTGAGATATACTTGTGAATGTACAGATATGGTACTGAGCTAAGTAGATGTTGTTCCTTTTAGTTAGAGATTTGTATTTAGGGAGGGGGGGGGAAGAAGGAGGGGGATGGGGGTCATGCATGCCAATTACCCCAGCTCAACCCATAGGTTGCTATTTAGTAGTAGCACTTGTTGAGGTGTGGCAGATTGAAGGAAGCAGTAGTCGTGATAGCTGTAATAGTGCATTATTATGTTGTAGTAGTAGTAGTAGTAGTAGTAGTAGTAGTAGTAGTAGTGGTAGTGGTGGTAGTAGTTGTAGTAGTAGCAGTAGTAATAGTAGTGGTGGTGGTAGTAGTGGTAGTAGTGGTAGTTGTAGTAGCAGTAATAGTAGTAGTAGTGGTGGTGGTCGTAGCAGTAGTAGTAGTAGTAGTAGTAGTAGTAGTAGTAGTAGTAGTAGCAGTAGTGGGTGGTTGTTATGATAGTAGCTATGGCAATGATACAGGAAGTGTGTGATCTTAGTTATCTTGGCATTGTGTTTTCTAGATCTAGTATACATTGAGTATGCTAGTTTTAGGTATGTCTTTGTCTGATTTGACGGAACAACTTCCCTTGAAGAAACTTTAATGGCCCTTAGTCCCTAATCATATCTCCCAAATTTTGGCCTGATCCATTCAGCGGTTCTGGAGAAGTCATTTTCGGGAAAACTAGGTCATCCAAGATGGCTGCCAAACCATTCGGTCAATCAAGTGGTCTTGAACAAACTTGGCTTACCTCTTTGCCTAGATGAGGTTTGATAAGTTTTGAATCGATTCCCCGAGCCGTTTTGGAGAACGAGATTTTTAGATTTTTCTAAAAATTGGCTGAAATCCAAGATGGCCACTGGCCAAATTGGCAGATCGGCTTCGTTTGAACAAAATGAAATCTCTATCCCATAAGGATGCTTCCAGCCAAATATAATTCAAATCGGGCCAGTAGTTCTCGAGCAGAAGACATTTAAAATTTCCCATTGCTTTAGTATGGGGGCTTTTGGCGGGAAAATGATCCACGATGGCTGCCAAACCATTTATCCGACAGTTTTGAAAATTGCAAATTTGAGATCAGAATACCCAAAAACCTAGATAAAACAAATTTCGGCCTCAAAATCCATCAAATAAAAAAAACCCAATACGGCTTCCAAACACAATTTTGATTGGTCCACCGCGGCCATGTTTTTTGGTGAATCAACTTCTCTTGAACAAACATTAATCGCCCTTAGTTGCTAATTATATATCACAAATTTCGGCCTGATCACTTCAGCGGTTCAGGGGAAGAAGTCGTTTTTGTGAAAACTAGGTCATCCAAGATGGCCACTGAACCATTTGGTCAATCAAGTTCCCTTGAACAAACTTGATTCAGCTCTTACCATAGATCATATTTCGCGAGTTTTGAATTGATCCCTCAAATGGTTTGGGAGATTTTTAGACATTTCTAAAAATCGGCCAAAATCCAAGATGGTCGCCGGCCAAATTGGCCAATTGGGTTCGTTTGAACAAACTTGAATCTCTATGCCTTAAGGATGCTTCATGCTAAATAAAATTGAAATCGGCTCAGTAGTCCTCAAGAAGATATTTTAAATTTCCCATTGCTTTAGTATGAGAGCTTTTGGCGAGAAAATAATCCAAGATGGCCACCAAACTGTTTATCCGACAGATTCGAAAATTGCAAATTTGAGATCAGAATAGTCAAAAACCTATATAAAACCAATTTCGGCTTCAAAATCTGTCAAATAAAAAAATCCAATATGGCCGTCAAACATGCTATATTTTGATTGGCCCATGGCGGCCATGTTTTTTGACGGACCAACTTCTCTTGAACAAACTTTATTGACCCTTAGTCCCTAATCATATCTGCTAAATTTCAGCCTGATCCCTTGAGCGGTTCTGGAGAAGTTATTTTCGCTAAAACTAGGTCAACCAAGATGGCCGCCAAACTATTAGACCAATTAAGTTCGCTTGAACAAATTTGGTAGAGCTCTTGCCCTAGATCATATTTCATGAGGTTTCCTTCAATCGCTCAAGCGGTTTCAGAGAAGATTTTTAAAGACATTTCTAAAAATCGGCCAAAATCCAAGATGGCCACCGGCCTAATTGGCCGATCGGCTTCATTTGAACAAACTTGGATCCCTATGCTCTAAGGATGCTTCCTGATAAATATAATTGAAATTGGCCCAGCTGTTCTTGGGAAGTCGTTTAAAGGAAAAGTTGACGGACAGATGGACGGACGACGGACGGTCACCACAACATAAGCTGACTTGGCCTTTCAGGCCAGGTGAGCTAAAAATGAAGAAGATTGATAAGCGGAAGTATCTGTGAGGTAATCACTGTATTTAATTCCTAATGTAGATATGATTATCTGGTCCTATGTTAACAAAATATTGATTGAAATCATTTGCAATTTCATTGCTATCTGTGATTACCTTATTATTGTAGAGAAACTGGGTCTGTTGTGCTTTTCTATTGTTTTTATTCAAGTGATTTTATAATTTTCCATGTTTCATTTATATCATTTTTGGATTGCTCCAATTTATTCTGATAATAGTTCTTTTTTTATGTTTTTATTATTTGGTCCAACTTATTTCTATATTTTTTAAACTTTGTCTCATTATACTTTGTTTGACATGATGGGCAACGAAAAAAATTACCAATCAAAATTCTGTATACAAGTTCTGAAGCTTACTAGCCTATGGTCATTTCAGCCATGTCTTCTTAAAATCATCCAAGCAGTTAATGAGTAGTTTTAAATAATTTGCAGAAATTTTCCGGAAAATTCAAGATGGTCACCGAGAAAATTAACCGATCAAAATTCTGTATAGACGTTCTGAAGCCTAGCCCGATAGGGTCCTTCCAGCCAAATTAAGTTGAAATCAGTTAATGAGGAGTAGCATTTTGACAATTTCCAGAATTTGTTTTCATAAAATCTAAGATTTTCACCCCAAATCAAAATTATGCATAGAGGTTCTGAAGCCTAGAGCGATAGGCTCCTTCCAGCCAAATTGGATTGAAATCTGTCCAGCGGTTAATGAGGAGTAGCTTTTTGATAATTTCTGGTAAATTTTTCATAAAATCTAAGCTTTTCACCCAAAAGATTTAACAATCAAAATTCTGTATACAAGTTCTGAAGCCTACCCCAACAGTGTCCTTCCAGGCAAATTATGTTGAAATCTGCCAAGCGGTTAATGAGGAGTAGCGTTTTTATGCAACAGTTGACAGACAGATGACGGTCAGTCGCCATGGCCATTCTGACCACGTGAGCTAACAACGGAAAGAATGCATGATATATATATCTGGCTATTAATTTGAAACAATTTTACCAACCAACCACCAATTTGTATACTTTTGGTTAAATTGTGTGCCTAGATGTAGTAAAACAAAATACATCTTAACATATAATTTGATTACACATAAATTAAATAAAAATTTTTAAGTTATGAAATTGAATGGACATGAGACTAATTCAATTTCACAACTATGAAAATTTATTAATTTATATGGAATGAAATCATCATATGTTAAGATTTATTTTATTTCATTATATTGAGGTACACAATTTAAGAGTATATCTAATTTAAGAATTTTATTTTGAAGCATTTGGGTATGAATATGCCCCTTTAAACTCTCAGCATTTTGAGTTGAACATTGACAGTAAAAACACACAATCCTAATTTCAGAAATTCTCAGTCTGCACACCCGGCAAATTTGATACCTATAAATTATTTTGCATATATAATATAAGACCAATATAACATGTGTATATACCAAGTCTGCATTTGTTGACATAGTTTCCTAAATATTATAGTAAAGTCCTTTTTTAAAATTTATGATTTAATAGCGTCTTATTTATTTTCTGATGATCATCGCTGATGGGTGATGCTCTATCACCAAAAGCACCCACTTGGCTACACACCTGTCACCCATTCATGGTTCTGAACATTTAGTTGTCTATCCATAATTACTGCAGAAATGTTATGCTAAAATTGGTCAAACTTATTATATTTGTGACAGCTCAATTCAGCTGAAATATGATTCTGATAAAAGCCCTTACTGTAGTTACTCACATAATCGTACCTGATTCTCCTTCTGGAATGACTCCTGCTATGATACCTGGAATACCTCCCAGGAAGAAATACACACAGAGCGGAATGCGGCGACCAAACCTAAACCAGAAAGTAGAGGTGTTATGCATCATGTGAGATAAACTCTTGACATTTAAAAATAACTAGTTATTGGGCACAGGATATTTTTTAACACTTGATCCAGTCATATGGAGCCTTTTTCTGTAGCTAAGTTCTTTGAACAAAAACAGTTTGCAACTGAAAGACCTATACACTTCTTCAGCTGCAGAACACAGTCCATCATTATCCTCGTCATGGGCATCATCATTATCTTCCTTTTACGTCAATGATTACTAATGGGGTTAAATATTGCCTTATATTTTTATGCAAGAGAATTAAATTATTAATATGTTTAATTCCAATAAATAGGCTATCATGCCCTTGACCATATGATGTTAACATAAATATCTTCGTGATGACTACATTTGTAAATACAAACCATATACTTATTTCCAACCATGCCCTTTGACCTTTTGACTCCAAAGTAATTGTCTTATCTTCTCTCACTAGCATCTGCACAAGTTTGGGTGCAGCACGATTAACATATGAGATATACATGTAGCTCGTGGGGTAGTGTCGGGCCGTTCCGGTGTCTGATGTCGACTCGCCGCACTGCAAGTGACTGGTTAGCTTCCAGTCTCGGGGTGACGGATCCTGTACGATACTGCCCTATGGGTAACAAAGACTGGCTCCTAAGGCCAGTGGAACTCAATCGTTCCGGTGGGGCCGTGTGACCATCGTCGCGAACATTAAACACAACAGTCTCATCCCAAGAGTTTGTGTCACCAGTATGCCTGTCCATAGCAATTTCGTGATCTATGGACTTACAAGATTTGATTTGGTGACCTAATTAAAATAAGTCTATACAAAAGTTTTACCTAAACAGACCGTCAAGTATGCTAGATAAAAATAATGAGCATACAAAAATACAAGACATAGAGACAGCCTGATGAACTTTTAAACGTGGGGCTCCCGGAGGTACCACACAGACTCGCAGAGGTATCCCTGCAAGGGAGGCTCCCGTACACGAGACGTAACTAATTAACTTAATATAAGCTATTATATCAAGCTGAAAGGAAAAAAAAAATCTTTGTGATGACGGAAAATCATATGCCTCACGCGGGCACTACTCCTAGTGCCAGTTTGGGTGAGGAGTATTATCCTCGCGTGGACCATCATCACTGAATCCTTGTGAGAGGCAAGTGCCTCGCGCGGCCCTCCGTCACGGGAAAATGTTGCCACTGCTTAAACCGGGAGAAGAGTAGTAGTCGAAAGGGGCCCACTCTAATATTTAACCAAAATCCTGTAAAGAAAAGACCATACCTAGTGAGATTATAACTATACGGTTGCGTGCTGTTTTACGTGAAGACGGGACGAACGATTCCCCGGTCACCGTCTTATGTATTTCTCAGTATGCTGAATTAGTAGTTGCCACTTTTATTTATGCGGGCCTTCTATACTAACCTAATATTTAGTTTTTAGAGACAAGAATTATTTTAGGCCGCAAATGGCTGGCATCTACCTAGCTTTTAGATACGGCTGTCATTGAGAACAGATGCCCTAAGACATCAATACTGAAGACAGCGTGCATACATGTTACTTAGTAAGATCTCCGAACTGGATAAGAATCTGGACATCTCGCTCCGTAACCACATAAAACGTCACAGGACATTGGTTACTTTTCACAAAAGCATTTTTTAGGCAACTGATCTATCGTTATGGTGGGGGTATGAGAGACGGATACCCACCATAAATGTCCTTCCCGTGAGGGTGTGGCAGATCTGAATATCATGCCTAGACACTGTTACTGAATTCAGTGGGGATGCGTATCTCGCCCGTCACCAGGTACTATGGAACTAACTTTTTAACCTGTTGTTAGGTTTAAACACAAGTTGCCCAGCTATGCACTGCTGTGCGGGATTGTTCAGCAGATTAAAGAAAATAATAATTAAGACATGTTTTCGCAGTGCTTTTACATTGGCAGAAGTGCTAACTACTGAGTATCCGAGGATACATGGGGAATGTGTGTGACACCATACCCTGGCCATCACCGCTCGGAAACCCCAATAGTTTCCCAGGGTCGGATCAGCCCATGGTGCGGATAGGGACATCCAAACAATTAAGAACATGAAGAGAGACAATAACTTAGAAATACGAGGCCCTTTAGGTATTTTGGCCAATCTTACACAACCTTGCCGGAGTGCTGGGCTAAATTATCGCAACTACCAGAAAAAAGGCGTACGCTACGTGTTTCCTAACGAAGAAATTGTCTCTAATCATTTGAACCTATCCTATCTAGCTGAATAGAAAATGTCTTTATTCGGTAGCATGCCGGCTAAATCAGAGTTATAGCACGGACAGCAACCTCAGTGAAAAATTGTTGGTGGCGGGAGAATGTGCTGCATATATAAATGTTGCTGTATAGTGTTGCCTACGTGCACTGCAGTCCTATATTTTCTACAAATAAAGAAAACATGAACTGATGGCCATATATAAACTAACCAGAACAATCAATACAGTGTCAAATGATCAGAATAATATATAGTACTGGTTAAGGAACCTACTATGGTGTGGTTAGCAAAAACACCTTACACAAAATAAGAATAACTATAAACAGATACAGAAATTATAACTAGCGGTCCTAAGACCGTTACGGTGCCTTTTAGTCATCGGGACCGTTTATACAGATACGATATAATTATCAAAAATATAATTAACGGAATAATTAAAATGTCAAGTATAGTTACTTGAATAATCGGTAGCCATTCTTAAACCTGGGCTATCGTGTTACTGAAATCGATACGTTACTCTTAGGTTGACATGAGTTGATGCATTCCCTGGAAGCTGGAAAGTTCCCGCAGGCTGGTTTCCGCAAACAGAATTCCCGCAAGCAGCTCATGACGGGAGCGGATTGAACTCAGGACTGTAATCACAATATAGAATGTCTAACGAGTAGTCAACAAGAGATAACATAACTGCTGTGACGAAAGTTCCCGTACACCGATGGTACGGATGGAAGTTGACAACAACCCGATCATAAGTGGGGGTTGTTAAATGCGGATGAAGATACATAACTAAGCTTAATGGTGCGGGGTACGTCAACCAGCTCTGAAGACGTACCGGGCAAAGTTTACTTGCTGCAGTCGAAAAGTTTAGATAAACCTGCACGACATCAGAGCGGGGATGGTTAAATAACCACTTTTTGGCGTGGCCAGCAGATCCGGCGAGTCATCCACCAAAGAACATCGCTGCCTCTACATCTGTAGAATCACATTTTCAGGCCGGGAAAGACCTCACCGCAAGCTCGTGTTCCAAATTAGTTCTTGATATATTCGTGAACAATATCTAAAAAGTTCCAAAAACGGGAGTTACAAAATTGCTTTAGTGCGGTGGGTTGGATTACTGCTGGCTACGGGAGAGAAACCGACATAAAGCGAAATGATCTGTGTAATGCCTGTCGTGCTGATCGTAGCTGACACAGGTCCAACCTATTCGGCCCCTGGCCGAGGATGCTCTCGAGCTCTGGATCTCATCTCCTTTTATACTACTCGTGACGTCACAGGCGCAGGCTCCAACCAATCATCAGTCGAGCAACAGCCAATCAGCACGTAGCTAATAATAACGCAGTCGAATGTTCTAGAACATTCTAGAAGTTCTGCGTACACGTGGTTATGACATCACGGCAATATTTTGAAGATAATCAATAGGAGTTTTCCATGGATAACTCAGCCATTCCTTAACCGATTTTGAAATGGTTTACAGATTTGGAAAGCCCGTCAAATTCTGGTCTTGATTAATGCCAGATTCGGCGGGAACAGGTGCACTAAAAGCGTCATCCTATCTTGGTCGTAAACTACGCACTCTGTCAAAGATAGCATTTAAGCGTGCGTATGCGCACTATGCGCTTTAACGAACTTAGTCGTTTTTATAACGCAATCTCTCTCATAGACCCATATACGCTTATGGCTCTACCCAGGGGGCGTGTTCAGGGAACGAATCCAGGACGGGCGGCGCGTACCCAGCCTGGCTGGTACGGCCGGTACCTGTCCGGTCGATTCGAACTACAATGAACTGCTAAGTTGAGGTAAAAGTAAAATGTTATTGTTGAGAAAAAACCCAACTTTGTCATTATCTAAATAACCTTGACCTTTTCATGCCAAGGTGATTGTGTCATGTCATCTCATTATAAGGAAGGATGTGTCCCTTGTATGCTTAACCAAATATGAGATATAAACTGCTAAGTTGAGCTAAACGCAAAATGTTAGTTTTGCAAAAAACTAGGTTTTAGCAAGGACAGTGCCCTTTGACATTTTGCCACCAAGGTGCCATGTGTCATCCTTCCTCATGAGCTAAACACAAAACGTTACTGTTGAAAGAATAGTTTTTCTCAATACCACAATGACCTTTGACCCCAAAGGACATTGTGTCATGCTCTCTCATAAGGAAGCATGTGTGTAAGTTTGGCGCCAGTATGTGAGTATGATTAACCAAACATGTGATATGAACTACTAAGTTGAGCTAAACGCAAAATGTTAATGCTGAAAAAAACAGTCATTAAACAATATCACAATAATATTGACTTTTGACCATAAGCTAGTCCAAAGGTCATTGTGTTGTGCCATCTCCTTATAAGGAAGAATGTGTACAAGATTGGGCCCAGGAACATAAAGCGAACATGAGCGATGAACTGCTAAGTTGGGCCAAACCCAAAATGTCAATGGGGAAAAGTAAGTTTTTACCGACGTCACAATAACACTGACCTTTGCCATTTTGACCCAACATCATTGTTGAGCAAATGCAGCGTGAATATTGAACAAGAGGTATCAGAAGATACCAATATCTCGCATTTTTAAGTTACCACAGGATCCGGCTGCCACAGGACCCAGTCTGCCCAAGACTAAATATTCTGCGAAAAAATAATGTCCAAGCCATGTACATATATAGAATTAGATTGCCCATTTGACCCCTGGCCACTGCCCTTAGATTGACTCAAGAACAAAATAATTTGTTGTACTGTAGTCTACTAACCACAAGCTTCAAAATGGTATGTTACATGACCACATTTGATAAAAAAAATGTTCTGCCCACCATTTTCCCCACCCGTCCCGGGGGATGGTATCAAAATTCCAATGTGTCATGCACATCCCTGGTCATATGTGTAATCATACCGAAAGTTTCAAGTTTCTATGTGAAATGGTCTAGGAGTTGCGTTGCAATTGATTGGTGCACATTTTTTACCACGGACCCCTACCATCAGTTTAACCCAAGATCAAACTAATTCCTTGTACTGTAATCTACTCATCATTGGCTCCAAAATGATGTGACATGACCACATTTGATAAAAAAAAAATTTCTGCCCACCATTTCCCCCACCCCTGCCGCTGGGGGTCATATCAAAATTCCAATGTGTCATGCACATCCCTGACCATATCTGCAATCATCCCCAAAGTTTCAAGTTTCTATCTGAAATGGTCTAGTACAAGTTGCATTACAATCGATTGGTGCCCACTTTTGACCCCCGCCCCCTACCCTCAGTTTGACCCAAGATCAAAATGATTCCTTGTACTGTAGTCTACTCATCATTGGTTTGAAAATAGTATGTGATATGACCACCTTTGGATAAATTTAATTTTTTACCCTCAGTCCCCACCCCCAAGGCCATACACCTGGGGTCATACTAAAATTCCACAAGAACTATCAGAAGATAGCAAATAGCTTACCTGTATGTATTTTTATTTTATTGACGCACTGGCAACGTGCGGATTCAATTTCCATGTGCTAACTTAGCCGACAGTGCTGCACCCGTTAGTTTAATTTGTTGATCACCATCTCCCGGTCGGGGGATCGAACCGCCATTCTGCAACTCCGCATAGCATCAGCAACCAGGCATCTTTCCACTGGACCACCACTGACACACTGACGATTCATATGGGACTATCTGTGGATGCATCTGTCACAATCAATCCTAGGCTTTTACGCCTATTGTACTCCGACTCTAGCACGGCTCTGGCAGTATATGTATTTTTATTTTATTGACGCACTGGCAACGTGCGGCTTCAATTTCCATGTGCTAACTTAGCCGACAGTGCTGCACCCGTTAGTTTAATTTGTTGATCACCATCTCCCGGTCGGGGGATCGAACCGCCATTCTGCAACTCCGCATAGCATCAGCAACAAGGCATCTTTCCACTGGACCACCGCACCAAGACTAAAAGTCAAGGATTGGCCGACCAGCTTTCACATGTCTGATATACTGACACACTGACGATTCATATGGGACTATCCGTGGATGCACCTGCCACAATTCAATCCTAGGCTTTTACGCCTATTGTACTCCGACTCCAGCACGGCTCTGGCAGTATATGTATTTTTTATTTTATTGACGCACTGGCAACGTGTGGCTTCAATTTCCATGTGCTAACTTAGCCGACAGTCATGCACCCATTAGTTTAATTTGTTGATCACCATCTCCCGGTCGGGGGATCGAACCGCCATTCTGTAACTCCGCATAGCATCAGCAACCAGGCATCTTTCCACTGGACCACCGCACCAAGACAAAGTCACGGATTGGCCGACCAGCTTTCACATGTCTGATATACTGACACACTGACGATTCATATGGGACTATCTGTGGATGCACCTGCCACAATTCAATCCTAGGCTTTTACGCCTATTGTACTCTGACTCCAGCACGGCTCTGTATGTATGTATGATTACTGTATTCTGCGGCTGTAGTAGTAGAAACATCCTACAGCTGCAATCCGTCCTTCTTCACTTTTGCCCACTGTCTTGTCCTCAGCCGAAATCCTTAACTTCCTCAGGTCCATTCTTGACTTGATTGTGTCGAGTCCTGCTCACAGGATATGATAGACCACCGGATAGTCTCATTTTGTAATTTGACAATCAACATGCCGATTCAAAACGCCCAAGGTATTAGCCATCGGGCAAGCATAGCTATGCTTGGAGACTGAACTATAAAGCCTTTCTGCCAAGGAGTGACCTGAAGTCATTACACATTGTAATGACAACTGGCACCCTGAGGCTAACCGAAAGGCAAATGGTCCAAACATAAGCAAAGTTCATAGTCTGAAAAAAGAAGAAACATTTTCAAAAACAATCAGCATAATACATATTTGGATGTGAAATGGTCTAGGAGTTACATTACAATCGATTGGTGCCCACTTTGACTGTAGTCTACTCATCATTGGCTTGAAAATAGTATGTGACATGACCACCGTTGGAAATTTTTTATTTTTTACCCCACATTTCCCACCCCTGGGGCCGTACCCCTGGGGGTCATACCAAAATTCCAAAAATATCATGCTCATCCAGGTCCATATGTGCACTCATCCCCAAAGTTTCAAGTTTCTATCTGAAATGGTCTAGGAGTTGCATTACAATCGATAATTACTGGCCAATTTTAACCCTGGGCCCGGGGGGGGGGGGGGGGGGGGGGTATCAGAACAAAATTCTAAGTGTCATGCACATCCTTGCCCATATGTATAATCATCCCCAAGGTTTCAAGTTTCAAAAGAAAGTCTTTGCTGATTAAATTGTCATTTGAAAAAACCGTAACCACAGCATAATACATATAACCTGGATGCAAATCAGCCATAAAATGATCAAAGTTCAAATGCTGAAAAAATATGGAAAGATTTTGAAAATCAATTTATTTTTTATGTGGACAAGTCCTAAGCATGGTATAGAACAAATCTGTGAAGTTTTATTCAAATCGCATAACCCCTTGTGGGTGTAAATGTTTTGAAAAAACTTAATGCAGCAAAAACTTATACCTGACTATATAACCTGCATACAAATCAGCCTTAAAATAATCAAAGTTCAAACGGTGAAAAAATATGGAAAGATTTTGAAAATCAATTTGTTTTTTATGTGGACAAGTCCTAAGCATTGCATAGAACATCTTTGTGAAGTTTTATTCAAATGGCATAACCCCTTGTTGGCATAAATGTTGTTTAAAAAAAACTTAACGCAGCCAAAACCTGGCCACATAACTGGCATACAAAATCAGGCAATAAAATAATCCAAGTTCAAACGGTGAAAAAATCAGGAAAAAATGTCAAAGTCGATTGCCTTTTGATGTGGACTAGTCCTAAGCATCATATAGAACAAATCTGTGACATTTTATTCAAATCGCCCAACCCCATGTGGGTGAAAATGTCGCTTTAAAAAAACTTAATGCAGCAAAAAACCTATACCTGGCACACAAATCTGCCTTAAAATAATCAATGTCCAAACGGTGAAAAAATCTGGGAAAAATGTCAAAGTCGATTTTCTTTTGATATGGACTAGTCCTAAGCATCGTATAGAACAAATCGGCAAAGTTTTATTCCACTCTCCCAACCTCTTGTGGGTGTAAATGTCATTTGAAAAAACCTTAACACAGCCAAGAACCATAATAGTCAAAGTTCAAACGCCGAAAAAAAAAAGAGGAAAAAATTTGAAAGTCGATTTCTTCTGGATGTGGACTGGAATTTTTAAGTCGGATAACCCCTTGTGGGTGAAAATGTTGTTTTAAAAAACCTTAATATGCGCATATGATCATGTCGATAGTCACTTACAGGACTGGCGGTATGATCAACGAACGAAAAGAAGAAGAAAAACCGTAACAAAGCAAAGATTTTGATGCAGACTAGTCCTAAACATCCCATAGAACACATCTGTGTAATTCTTTTTCAAATCGGATAACCACAAATGTCATTTTAAAAAGATTAACCTGTCCGGATGCCAAACCCGACATTTTTTCCCCATCTCCCAAAATCTCTTTTTTTCAACTTTGTGAAAATGCGAGATAAAAAGCAAAGGTTTTAGCAATGTCACAGTGACCTTGACCTTTTTACCCCAAGGTCATCATGTGATGCTCTCTCATTATCCGGATGCATGAGTCCAAGTCTGGGTACAATATGATTAATTAAAGATGAGATTTGCCTAATCCTAATTTCAATCCAGCCATATGGGAACACTATTTTGAAAATTATTTGACTAGAAACTGTTGCTGGTTTAGGCTGCCTCATAAATTAATAAACTAATTTCAAAATAGCCAACACATTTATCTTTTACACTAGGCCCTATATAGAATGTGTTGTACCAGCTTTGTGTCGCTGAAAGGGTTAACACAAGGTATTATAACTTTGTGAAATATTTTGAGAATTCAACTAACAATTGAGACGTATGTAACATTTGCCAGATAAATTATTCTCAAAACACTTTGTAAATTTCTGACTAACTAACATTTAACTTTAATTTATGTTTGAATGACCAATGTTTACCACCCACCGTTTAACGCTAAAACATCGAGCCAATGAGATTGTATAGTTTATTTCAATCCAACTTGCCACAGACTTGTTAAATATTTTTTGAACAAATTGACTGAAAATTGTTGCTGCCTAAGACAGCAAAGATTTTCCATTAAATTTTTCTAAAAAACAATCAACAACTTTCTGACAAACTACATGTATGTATGCAGCATATCACAGTGACAATGAATAGAACACACACACGCAATTCTCGAACATTACTTTGAAGCATATTTTGTTAAATTAGCTGACAAGAGGATGCTTAATTTGCTAGGTTTTAGATATAGGTACACTCTTTTGGCAGAAACTATCTACAGACTGTAGAGATATACTCTAGAGATATAGGTGCCATAACACCTGTGCTGAATTATGTCACAAATTTTACACACATGCGTATCAACGTCAGCTGGTTTTCCTTTATCATCAGGAATAATTCCTCGGCAAACTAAAGTTGGCCTCAAGGATTAATTTCATCACCTCACTTCTATGTGTATATGGCTCAAAATCCATGTATTATGTTTATCCGAAATCTATCATACTTTTTAATGAATGATTTTGGCCATATTTGCTGACCATTATATACCCTCTCTTAAAGGAAAGGACCAGTGAACTAACTAAATGCTCTTGAATGATAGATTTAGAAAATAATCAACCTATAGACACCAGTAAAAAAAAGAAATTGGAATAATTTGAAAAAAGCAAATAAATACCATTTATATCACTCTGGCGGGAAACAATTAATGACGCAGCTGGTGACACGCGCTCTGGTGTATGCCGAGTGAATAAATAATACCCGCTACAGTCTGCCATATAATTTCAGTTATATTCGAGTTAAACTGATCAGCCGTAGTGCAGGTAAAACACTGTCTAATTTTAAAACAATTTGACTGAAAGACGTTGTTTCCAGAGAAATGATCTACATTCAAATACAAATTTCAAAATATTCAGTATGCGTCTTGTTGCGACCTTGGAAACTAGCAGTGCATTTTGAAATCATTTTGACCGAAACGTATTGATTCAACCGGAAAGAGTGACTTTCAAATATAATGCTTTCAAAAGGATCAATAGTGAATTACCAATAGCGAGTTAATCGCTATAAATTGGAGCCCATAGGGAATAGAGCTTTTGTTATAATTGAGTATGCAGTATACCTGCACATACAGTTGACACACGGCCGAGTGCGAATCACCAGCTATGTCACTAATTGGTTCCAAATTAAGCGATCCTAGATTTAGTAAATGCTTTTTCCCAAATAATCCCGATTCATATCCATTTTTTACTGATGGTAGTTTATTTAATAGTGTATGAAATTACCAATAAACACCATTTGTTATTTCCCTTTTCCCTTCCTTTAACTGTCTGCCTGCTGAATTTATGCTGATTAACACTCTCCATATGGTTTAATTCTGGGTTTGCTGAATATTTTGAAAACAATTTGACTGAAAGTTGTTGGTGGCAGCCTCACTAACAACTTTCAGTCAAATTGTTTTCAACATAGTCAGCAGATCCAGAGTTATTGCCCACTGAAATTCTTATCTGGTGGCTTGCAGTAGTCAGCCAGTTAATCTGGTAGTGGCTTCATAGTTTAAACACAAATATTTTAAATTGACAAATGTGTTTAATAGTGCAATAGATGACAGCTGCACTACATTGTATGTCAAAACTTTAACCCTTACACTTGCAGACCAGAAATGACAAATTATTTATAAGGTACGGAAAATTGTGTTGAATCTTATGAAACAAATTTGACCGGGAGCTGTTGCTGTCTATGGCAGCAACATATTACATTAAAATTAGTTTAAAAAATTCAATAGCATTCCAGTAGTTGTCTTGAAATTGATTCTGGAATTTCAAGGATCATAGGGTTAACTCAACTAAGCACTTGGTCAATCTGAATGAACACGAAAAATAGTTACATTATCATTTATATGGAATAAAAATAATTAATAAATACTAATACACAAATGCACACGATAAGACACAGAGAAAGTGATTTTTTGATTGTGATTGGTTTTTCATTTTTTAAATAGTACCGTACTCGGTATTCACACTGCTGAGGTTACGAAACCGGTTTTCGGTCGGATACTGGTATGCCACCCAGCTCTATCCCAAATGGCAATTTTTTAAAATGAAACTTTCTCAGAGATACTCTCCTGCATTTCCATACATTATCATAAATATTGTCATATATGTACTTGCCTGCAAGATTAAACTGTTTTTGCACAATTTTTCCTAAAGAAATAATTGACTAATATTAGAAAATCTATCTCTAAGCAAGCCATATTCGCATGCGTTTTATAATAAGGTCATATTGGTATAGAACTATAATGCACAGTCGCAAATACCCACACTTTCACCAACGTTAACCTTTTAAAAAACCACCTGAATCCACTCCACAGGGGCAGAGCCCAAAATAAATGGACGGAGAGATGGATGCGATTGCAATAGCCCTGTTCATTATGTGCAATGATAAAAATATTTGCAAACATGTTTTTGCTTTAAAAATACACTGGCAATAAACTATTGTATTAAAACAGCAGGGGCTGAAGGGTACTTACGTCCAAAAATGTGCGTAAACTATACATAAGTCCAACATGTACGTAAATCCATATTCACGAAAGGTGCGTAACTTACGTGGGTGCCTAAATATTGTCGTAACTTACGCCACCTAACACCCATGCCTAAGTTAGGCGAAAGTGCATGTCCTGAAATTCTCGTTCAAGGTTCCGTTTACAGTTGCGAGCATTTGCAAGATTCTGCGAGATTAACGAAAACACATTATTTTCAAGTCTATATTTATCTCTAATAATTTCCTCTGAGGATTTTACACGTTTTGGACAACTGTGCAACTAACACTAACAAAGAGCTTTCAGAAAAGTGCAGAAAGGCGTGTATATAATAAACGGCTGACAATATTCAAGCTACATCACCTGTTTTCGTACTTTGCTATTGCCTGTCAGCTGTTGCTGAGGCTTGCCCTTGTTATGAAGCGAACTCAAGCTTCAGAAATGGACTCAAAGTTAATCGATCATAGGAAAGAATAATGTTTGCTATGGTGCTTGACCATGTGAGCATTCAATAATATTTTTCCATTTTGCAGAAAGCTTATTGATTGCTTTTCATTTAGACTAATCAGGGTGTGGGAACTTAGGAAGGTATGTGTGTGCTGAAACATGGGTGGGGCGAAAAGACCTAGGTGGTCACTATGGGGGATACACTATGGGAGAGGCACAATCTGGGTGGGCGATTCCCCCTGCCCCACCCAACATCACCACCCTTACCCTAGGCCATGGAAAAGGCATGAAAATCACACAAAAATTACTGTGAAAAATTATGCTATTGAGCAGCTATAAGAATTCCATTTCTATGACAAAGATAAAATGCATGAGATGCTATCTGAGTGCATCTAGATTTCAAAGGTTTCTCGTTTACAGATATCATCTAGGTCACTCTGTGAAATTCCATGACTTTTACATGCCGTTCCATGACCTATAAAAGCATATAATATATGCATAAGTCCTGGTTATGTCAATTAGACATTATGAGCCTATGCATAACCCTTTAATTCTTAAATTACTTCAAGAAAATTCCATTTTTATGAAAAGAAAATGTCTGTTTGCAGATGAGATTACTTTTTGAAAATTTATGACTGGATTGAGCCAGTCACTCCAGTGGCAAGTATTCAAAAGTAGTTTTCCCTTGCTCTGCATATAGATTATTATTTCACAAGACCACTGTAGATAGTAGATAGCATATTGGGTATTAAATGGTTAATAATTTAATACCATAGAAAATGGCTTATGAGACAGACATTTTAATTAACAGTGAGGTTCCCAAACAGGCTGTCTTACTTCTAGTCAGCTTTAGACATAGCAGGTTCAAATACATGATGTAGGCATACACATTTGTTCCACAACAGCTCTAATTCAGATCCTAGCTCAAGCTGTCAATGACCCCCACTTGGAATGAAGTCAGTTGAATGCAATTCAAACTGACAGCCAAATAATGAGTGAAATTGAAATACCGTATAAACAATTGAAAACAAAATTGCCTAATTCTTTGATTCATAATTAGGTGCTCCTGACCATCCTGTATATCCTGTGGAATATCTTTTATTTAGGTGTTGATAATTTGTTGCTTCAATTTTTCAACAATAAAGGCATGTCAAACAGTTTTCTAATTTCTAATATTGTTTCAAGAGATTTATGATGAATTAATGACACCTGAAAAACATAAGATCCATATAAATGCATGATTTTATATGGAATGATTATCCTTACTGACATGACTGGTATTATCTGGCTAAATTTGTCATTGCCTCATCACGGTTTCTAAATTTTTAAGTAATTAGTATACATGTAGGTAAATTGTTGAATGTTCTGAAGCCAATTTGGCTGGGAGCTTTTGGTCACATAGGAAAATTCTTGGACATGTTAGAAAGCAACAGTTTCCAGGTGAATTTAGCATCAAAATATTCAACATAATCTTTTATTAATCTAAATATTTTGATACAAATTATCACTCAGGTTTCCAGCTGAATTAGATTATTCAACAGCTTAACTCTTTAACACACATATCAGCCCAAAATGATGTCTGCAGTGGCCTTGAGAAATTCCCATTTGCAGAGCAAGTGAAGGTAATTTGTGAAAATTTACAAGTGAAATGACTGGCTCACTAACCGAGCCAGTCATTCCAGTGGTAAACCTTCAAAAATATTCTCTTGGTCTGCAAATTGACATTTTTTTGGAGAAAATTTAAATTTTCTTGAAATTTCTTTAATTTTCTTGAAGAAATTTAAGTCTTAACTTGGGTTAATCATTAATGTTCAAGAAAGGTTTAGAAAATCAGAAAGTTTGATTATTGAATGCCGATTTGCACTTTGCAGACCAATATTAACCGTTACCCCTAACATGACAAAATTTACAGTTTTCAAATTAAATTAAAAAATGGTGGTTAATTTTTCAACAAATTTGATGGAATATGTTGCTGTGGTTGAAAAATGTAGCCTACAGCAGTTTCTTTGCTCGTGACATGGCAAATGATAGAATATTGACTTCAGAGTGGCAAAGGTTATTTTAAAGAGAATAGTATTTTAGAAAATAGTCCACTAGACTGACTGGCTCTGTTATCGAGCCAGCCATTCCAATGGTAAATTTTCTAAAATATCCTCTTGACATGCATAGGCATTTCTCAGGACCACTACAAAGGCAGTTTCTGATTGACTTGACCATTCAAAACAACTGTCTTTTATTTTGCAGGTGCGACTGTGCGCCAAAGCCTACTGAAGCAGAGTCAGTGTTACAATGAGCATGATGAGATGCAAGATGGACTGAACAATTGTTCATGGTTTAGAAAGATCAGCACTTTTAAAAGACTGCGTCGATTAAAATGAATACATGTGCCTTCTCAGATTACCAAATTTCCATGAAGCATTCTCAATGTAGGAATCTGCAGACTATGTCAAATCAGTGTGTGTTCTCAGGAAATCATGATATGACAAACTGAACAGATAGATACTCTATGTGTACACAGACAGACCCACATACATATTGATATGGATGATAATGTACAAGACACTCTTATCAGATCACATCATTAACACAGCCATGACAGCCTAATCAATTTTCATTCAACGCAGATAATAAATACCTGTATGTACTGCATTCTATGTGTTTTAAACATAAATGCTACTGTTAATGTGAATTTTGTTAAATGATAGTAATAAAGATAGTTGATTATTTTTCAGTTTTAGCATTTAGTGCTAGATTTAAGTTATGATTTCAAGGATTTAAAGTGTAGATTTCGGCTACCAAGAGTAATAGTTATTTTAGGTAAATAAACCTCCTCTACTCGAAAATTGTATTAGTTAATAATATAAATGCTGTATTAAAAAAATATAGGCAAATTATCATTAATTTCCAAGGATTGCCGAACAAAAACTCTGATTTCTGGGAAGCGGGAAATCCCTCGTACTTGTGACGTCACAAGTGGAACCTGTGGAAAAAGTAGACACGCCGTCGTTTCCCGATAGACTACTCAGTCTCAGACGTGACAGATTTGTATGGAAATTGGGAATATGATATTTGGATGTCCATTGGGGCTAATAAGCATATAGAATTAAAATATTGATCAATACTGCATCTGAATCGGAGAATGTAATACACATTTCCGGACGATCGCTTAGCGAGGCCGTTCAAAGGCAATTAGCAGGTACTCGGGTACTGACATGTAAGAATCGGTTCCTCACGATGTTTATTTGTTTTTGTGAAAATATGGTGTAAACACGCATTTATCAGGTTATAGAAAGTTCAAAATGAAGAAATACTGTGTATCGTAGAGCACTAAGTCACATTGGACGGACTAAACCAATTAATTCTTTTGATAGTCCAACGATTGGAGTACACCTGAAAAGCTGGCTTGTAGCGATGAGCAGGTGATTGGCGAGACATGACCGAGTCAGTGCAGGACAACGTGGGGGCAAGAAATGATACTTTACACTCAGAGGTGTCAATTCGCTTTCAAGTTATAAAGGTATAATCATGAATTTATTATTTACATATTGTAATTGTTCAAACAATTAGTTTTATTTTATTAATCCTATTAGAAGATAATTAATTGAATTAGTAAAAACACCCGTTTTCATTAATTTCACTCAACCAAACCAATCGTCAACTGTTTAGCATGCTGGAAATAGACATTAGCACGCTGATGGAGGTTTACTTTTGTTCACACACATAAGCGTGATGGATATTTCCAATTTATCCATCCATCATATGACATCATACGTGACGCATAGTATGACGTCGTAATCAATTACAGCAAGAATGACTCAATTTAGTCCATTTAAATGTTTAACAGTCCGACACATTGCATGAATTGTATGTATTTGCTATTTAATAATAGTCACATTAGTTTCAAAATATTCAACAGCTTCCCTGAATAGTTTTCTGGAAATTGATAGTCAAGAAGTGCAGGGATCGATCGATCCCCACATGAGCATTGTGTTGGTGTAGCTTAGCTAGAGATGAGTAGGGCATAGCTAAAACTGGAAAGGTGTGTTGTAAGAAAACTATAATAATGATGTATATTGATTTAGTTACTGTTAAAACATCTTGCTGTTGTGTGTTTGGTGTGCATTAGGTTATTTTGCTACATGTACAAACCGGCATGAGAATTATCCGAGCAGTGTAATGATTACTACCGTCATAAATTAAAATTTCTTAAAAGAATCAATAGAGGACTTAAATAATATCAGATATATTGCACACAATCTTCTCTAAGGCCAAAATAAAAAAGGTTATACTGCCAGTCTATACTGGCATCTGTCATGTTAGTTCTCTCTATTTTTAATGAGCAGGCATAGATAAAGACAATGACCACCACTAACTGGCCCCTTAGCCTCTTCGATTAAAGGTTGATTTTAGAATCGATGAATGGTTGAGTTTAGATTTCCATTTAATTTTGAAATGCCTCCAAGTTAATCAGTAATATTATCACAGAGTGGAAATTATATGCCTATGAAGAGACCACCTTATGGAACACAAACAAGTAGCCACTGTATACAGTCTCCTCACCCTTTAACTCTTGAATTTCGATTTACTGATGCAAGAGATTAATATTTGAAATTTTACCACTGGAATGACTGGCTCGTTTATCGATCCAGTCATTTCAATGGTAAATTTTCAAAAATAGCCTTCTTGCTCTGCAAATGGACATTTCTCAAGACCACTGCAGAAGCCGTTTTAAAGGTGACCTCACTGACCCTGAAGGTTTCATTGAAGTTAGAAAATGGGCTTTAACATAAACAAAGTAGTGGAATTAGTGTACAATCACTCCCCCCACCCCCCACACACACACCTACCTGTGTTAACCCAAATCACACCAGTATCTTCTGGGATATCCGTAACGCCATTATTTGTTTTGTAGGCCATGTACATCTGAATTTTTCACGGGTGGCCGGATCGCGGCCAAAGTCTGAACGATCCTTTGTTTGTTGCTAAGATTTGAGCCAAATCAGCTCTGTAGTAGATACACTTCTGGATACCAAATGCATTACCACCTATGGGATGAGGATTAAACTATGATTCCGGAATTGATTGTAGTACAAAGGTTTTGTTTATGTCAAGAGAGATCTCGTCTGTCTGGATAAATGTTTGAATCTTTAACACTTTAATGGTTAAATTTGGTAACAAAAATCAGCATATCTCCTTATTGCGTGCACATCTGCAGGTTATGAGAATTATATTTTTGAAAATTTACCACTAGAATGACTGGCTCCATTATCAAGTCATCCAGTCCAGTGATAAGTTTTAAAAAATTAATCTCTTGACCATCATGCATGCTAGAACCCCATATTGATTCGGTTATTGCTGTACAAGAAACATGAATTTTCAGTCTGATAAGCAAACATTTGCTTACCGGTAAATATTAACTACAGAGCGAGCAAGATCACCCTCCACCTAATGACAGATTTTTCGCATGAAACATGGCCATGTTGTGGAAGCCTAATGTACGGTTACAAAATTTCATATTAAAATTTGAGCCAAATTGGTTGACTGATCACAGCCAACATCTGAAAATCCTCTTCACAGTATCAGCCTTTATTGTGCTAAAATTTTATCCAAATTTGATCAGTAATTTTTAGCACACCCATTCTGAAGGGACAAGTGACTAAGCGGGCTTATACCATGGTGACCTTTGCCACTGTCGCCTGCCCATCTATAATTCTTTTTATGAAAATACTTCTGGCCATTAACCACCGATATTAATCAAATTGTGCTTAGATAGCTCTATGATAGTAGGCTTCCCAGAATCCATCCAGAAATTTGATTGGTAAATTTTCCAATGGCCACCTGAAGATTTGACCTGGACATCTTGGATTTTACTATAATTTGTTTTAATCTTTCAAAACGTATAATTAAATCTTCTTAAAAATGACCAAATTTTAACCAAGCTTGGCTGGCATGACCTTAAACCGCATGGAATCTTTTGATACAAACTATTACTATATTGGTTGATTTTTACAATGGCTATCTAGGATTTCAAAAATCTTTCAAAACACATTTTTGTCTTAAAGATGACAGTATGTTTCAACAAGACCTGTATGTAATTACCTCTAAGATGCTACATTATATGATCATGACTTATGGAGAGGCGAATGGTTGCTCTCCTCTTGCCTAAGGTTAATTCTAGGCGAACATCTCATAGATTGCCTACATTGTTTAGTAACGATGATAGAATATAGAGGCGAGTACTAACACTACTCGCTTCACTGGTTTAAATTTAAATTCAGGAGAGCAGGTGATTACTCCGCTTCGAAATTCTCCTGGAGAGACATGTATGATTCTTGACATTTATACAGAATCTGGTTGTTAAATCTTTTGTGCTAATTTTGGATTTCTGAAATTAGGAATGAAATTTGGTAAAAAATACTTATCAGTAATTAATACATTTTACTACTGGGCCGATTTCAATCAAACTTGGCTGCTATAGTGTTAGGCATCCGAATAGAATATACATAAAACGGATTGGTGGATTTATTTCAGCAGCTATCTTGGGTTTCCAGAAATCCTCCCAAAATTGTTTAACCATTTAATGGTCATGCCAGCCAAAACCGGCCTCTGTTATGGGCTTGAGAATACAATTTTGAAAATTTACCACTGGAATGACTGGCTTTATACCCGAGCCAGTCATTCCAGTGATAAATTTTCAAAAGTTGTATTCTCTTGGCCTGTAAATAGACATTCAATAGGAAGATATTAAAATTTTTGGACCAAATTTGACCATTAAAGGGTTAACAGGTTACTCTTACAACTGTCTGGCCACAATGTGTGCTTTTAAAACTAAAAACTATTGCTGGCAACAGTACTCCAGCTGAGCGATACTGAGCTCCAGACACACTATCAGATCTGAATGCAATACCTTATTACCTCTACAGGGCAAGGGTAATGAGACAATCATGATAAGCCTACAGGTACAATAACTGAAGCACTAGTGTCTCCATATTTTGAAAGTAAAACGACTAAAGGTGACAAGATGATTAAATTCTGTGTAGTCAAAGCATAATAATTAGGAAATTAATCCTTTATCTCTCACAGACCAGCTATTACCAATTTGTTATAATGTAGGGGAGATTCTGTTGAATATTTTGAAACTAATTTGACTGGGAACTTTTGCTCTCTATGGCAACAACTTCCAGTCAAATTATCAGCTTCAAAATATTCACAACATCATTATTGAATAGCTCTTGATATCGAGAGGCTGTAATTAAAAAGGTCAGATCTTTATGAAAGTAGATACACCGATGTATATTTTAGAAAGAATAATGCTGTAAGCTATTCAAGACAATAACAGTTTAAAAGCAGTATTATTTCAAAATATGTCTCAGTTTGAATTCTTGTTCACTTAAATAGTAGACTTCTAAAAGTGCTTCAATATCCTTCATATCAATTCAACAAACTCGGGGAACATGCTTCATACATGTATTTCAACATCTCCCTTTAACTGTCCTTTCTTTTGCAGGTCTGTGATAGTCGTGTTACTCATGTACTGATGTCGTCTGTAGCAGTGTCAGTCTTACCCTGAGAGTGACACTGCCCTTGAGGAAATCTGTGATTTTAGGTGGTTTAACCATTTATCTAGAGGACTAGACCCACTTTCTGAGATAACGACGTGTCATGTGCATAACTTTGCTCAGTTGAATATGTGATGTTATAGTGTGCGCTTTAGTAAGAACTGGTGTAATCCCCTGGCAGGATGAGAACTATCGCCATGTCGGACACTCAGTGTGGAGGCTTCCTTCAGTGACACACACCTATTATTGATAACCTACTGTGAACAATATGCAGTATTCACACATGCGGCTACATTTCACTCACTGTCTGCAGATTTGATTTATATGGGACAAAATTCAGTACATATTGTGCTTTAATCACCAGCCGGAATTCTACTGTCTATGACTCTATGTTCTGAGAATATTATCATATATATACTGTTGCGATACAACAGATTTAATAATCTTTCACAATAAAAATTTATTATTGCTTAAATGGTCAAATTTCGTTATTAGTCATTTGAAATTGTTGAAATTATCATTAATTTCAAAGATTTGTGTCAATCAACGCTACCTCCAGAACAGCCACCATAATATATTATAATTTAACGAAAATGAAAAGATGAACATCGAAATGTTGTAGATTGCTACCATCATAGAGGAATAAACCTATTAACTCCAGTAAATTACCAGAGATGAGTCAGAATAACTTAAAACGATGTTTCTAAACATAGACATTAACCATGTATTTATCTGAATAATCGGAGCAATCATTTTACCCATATTGCAAACAATCAAAGATTAAGTGGACGTAAGTGCCTATCAGTGGGGTTTAAGTGCCACGCAAATAGTATTACATTTGTGCATTGATACCTATAACAGAGCTTATTTACTGGTGCAATACTGCTGATTATTTTTAAAACAATCTGACTGGAAGTAGTTGCTAGCAGCAGCAAGGATTCTCAGTCAAAATGTTTTCCAGTTGGCTAGTGTAATTTTCACTGATTGTTTCTATGGTCACAAAATGCTGCCAGCGAATAATTTGAAACCATTTTCACTGAAATTCTTTGCTGCATATACCAGTGGTCAAATTGTTTTCAGAATAGTTTCGGGTATTTTATATCGCTTTTACTAGCAGATATATTAGTAGATCACTGTTATATAACAAGTACAGTAATAACAGGACCGCTTGTAAAAAGGAACAGAATTAGATTTATCTCTCCTCGCGCATCTGAGCATTGGGAGGCATATTACAGTAGTTTAGTTGCTTTAAGTTATTCTGATTCATTGTATCTTCTTTACTGGTGATAGTAGTTACATTACTCTATGGTGTTACCAATCAACACCATTTGGAAGCTCCCTTTTCCTTTACCTTAACCACATGCATCAAGTGTGAGCAAGATTTATCCATGATGTTTTGATGTTGATGATTCTCTTAATTCTTTTGGCTTTATCCATGAAACTCCAGTATCAGTCTGACAGTCTATAGCTTTTTCAAGGGGGTTAATACAATATAAGAAAGCTGTTGGATATTCAGCAAATAATTTTACTGGAAGGCAGTGTTAGCATAATCCTTTCATTGACAAATCCCTGAAAAAATAAATTCCGTACGACATAAAACTTATTCTGTTGAATATTTTGAAGTTGATTTAACTGGAAGTTGTTGTTTCCTAAGGCAGCAACAGTTTCTAGTTAGATCAATTCCAAAATATTCAACAGTTTTCCTCTATGGTTGCCTTGAAAATTAGATATGGGGAATTCATCCGTGAAAGGGTTAAAGCAAACAGGGGTCAGAAAAGCATAGCACAATGAAAGCGTGGGAGTACAGTCATTCTATGTGAAATCATAGCACAATGAAAGCATGGGCCTTCACAGTACACTCAGGCATTAGTACAGTCGTTCTATGTGAAATCATAGCACAATGAAAGCATGGGCCTTCACAGTACACTCGGGTACTAGTACAGCCATTCTATGTGAAATCATAGAAGATTGTTGTTGCATCAACTATTGAAATTACTATGATTCTTGTGCATGGCTAAATTTCTATAAACTGAGAATATTCGGAATATCAGATCATTATTAACTCGCCTGACCTGAAGGCCCAAGTGAGCCTATGCCATGGTGTTCGTCCGTCGGTCAAATTGCATATCCTGGGTCAGCTTATGCAATGGTAATTCGGTTGTAATGAATAACCTGGACAAATTTGCACAATATTCATGTCGTTGATACATGTATATTTTTCAATTGGGCCGCTTTGGCGTCAAAAGTGTCTGTTATTGAAGCAATGTTGCCAACTGAAAGCTTTTACTGTTTGAGATTTAGCTTTGACCTCAAAATTGGTGCGCATATTCAGGACCCCATAGACAAACATTCGGCGAGTTGAACCAGAGTTATTCACAGTGTCCAATTTGAAGAAATTGTTGCTGAAAGCTGTTGCATTGTGATTTTTACCCAAAAGAAGTCGAAGCACTCCATTCTCATATTAACCATTGCGTCTGGCGATGCAGGTAAAAAATCATGACAGTTATGGCCGATTATGAGATAAATGCTGACAAATTGAGCTTATGCTGTGGTGGTCGTGACTCAGCTGTCTGTAAAATTGCATCTTCTATGACCAATTTCAGGCAAATATGTCTGGGAGAATCTTATCGTGTTAGCAGGGCTCGATTATAAGACTAACCTGTTAACCCGAGGATAGTAGAATTTCATATGGGCTAGTAAAACTGCACCTGCACTAACCTGTCTGGGTTAGTTGCTCTCAAAAGAGGAAATACAAAAAAATACTATTCTAATGTCATTATGTTGAGTACCCACCAAAGGCAGCAACGGCTTTCCAGACAAACTAATTTCAAAATATTCAACGGCTTCTCTGTATCAGTGATTGGATTAAAGAAGTGATCAGCTTTGAGCTTACAAACATTGGGTTAGTGAAGTTTGCTGCGGGATAGTAAAATCGATGATGCACTATCCTGTCTAGGTTAGTAGAACAAATCCTTAAAATCTACCCCTGGGTGTTAGGCTCCAGAACATCTCTTCAGAATTCTGATTGATCCATAAATTGATCGGTGAAAATCTTAGATTTTGTAAATGGTTTACTGGAAATTGTCAAAATGCATCTCCTTGGTGGATTTCAACAAAATTTGGCCTTAAGAACTGTATGGTGCTACGCTTCTGAGTTCAGAACTTCGATTAGTCAGTTTTGGGGTGAAAATCTTGGATTCTATGAAAAAGCTCGCGGAAATTGTCAAAATGCATCTCCTCAGCCGCTTGATTGATTTTAACCAAGTTTAACTAGATTAGACTAGACTATGGTGGTACGCTCCAGAAGTTCTATTCAGAAATTTGATTGGTCAGATGTCTCATCCATAACCATTTACCCCTCAAATTCTTCAAAATAAGTATCAATTTTCTCATAGAAAATGTCCATTTGCAGGTTGAGATTATTTTTGAAAATTTATCACTGGAATGACTGGCTTGATTATCGAGCCAGTCATTCCAGTAGTAAATTTACAAAATAGTATTCTACTGGAGTCCTGGTCTGAAAATGGACATTTCTCAGATCTAACACAGAAGCAATTTTTGGGGTGGTTAATCAATTCCCAGTTTTAACCAAATTCGGCCAGGAGTACCCCATATTGAGTGCCTGGAATTTTAACTGATCCATTTTCAGGTGAACATCTTGTTCTTTAAAATGACATCACAGGAAGTGCTTACGGTTCAGGCTGAAACTCCTGATATTTCATCGATAACTAAGGGTGATTAAAGTTTGTTCAAAAGAAATTGATCAGTGATAAAACATGGCTGTCATGGACCAATCATAATTTACTGTTTTGTGGCCATGTTGGTTCTTTATTGGTTCAATGGAACCTTTCATTCGATCTGATTGTGCATTATCAGTGTTCACTACAGGTAGGCAACTATTGGGTGCATGAGAGAAGAGTCAAGAAGATTGTCAATGTTTCCTCCTGTGGTAAGATAATCCACCACTGAGCCGTGAACTAGGTTCGTCGTTTAAGTAGTCCATTGTTGCGAACCATGCCACTCCATTAAATTTGATTTTAAATTATTTGTTTGTTTGATATATTTATCATGTCGATATTTTCAAGGTAACATTCATGATTTATGCCAGGTTTACAATTCTATCAGTGTTCACTCAAGTAGCTTAAACTTATATAAACCTATAGGCTCAGCTTTAGCCCATTTCCCAGATGTGTTGGCTTTCAAGATTCAAAATTACTATCATAACAGCTAAATTTTTTACATAGGCCGTTATCTTTAAAAAGGAAATAGTGTATGATTTCCAAAAATTTAAAAGCCAAATCATACTTGAAAAATGGGATATCTACAAAGAAATCCATAAGTTTTAAGTTTATGAAAAGTCAGTTATTGACCCATTCACTACTGGTAAGCAATTATCCCATTTAATTACTAAATGCCAATTTATCAATGTTCAAACAGTTTGGACACATTGACAAATTGACATTTAATAACTACATAATATTTTAATGGCAATTTGATATACATGTGTTGCTGCCGATGATTTTGACAGATTTCATTTTTACAGAACCTCGACAAAGTTAATTTCAGATAAAGGGCGTTTCCTTCTTTCGTGTTTATTATTGCTCATTAATATGTATGAGCTGAAAGAATGCGGGTTTTATCCAATCATTATCGCGATTCCGGCATTCCTGTGAAGGAATCGTTTAGTGGACTCGATTTACCCGTTTGTTGCTGGAAAGAAGATACGACGAACCTTCGATTCACGCAATGCTAAATGCTAGCGGGATGGATTGGCGATTGAGCTGTCGCTAAAAATCGTTTAATATTAGAAAATATATTCTAATATGTACAGCGGGATTTTAGAACACGATTCACAATTCTTTTTTTATATGAGAATCAATAGTATGACGCATTTTTCTAGCGTTGAATGTGAAAATCCATGTATTTTTAACACATGTATGCCTACCACCGAGACCCCCGAAATCTCAATACTATCGCTCGGCAAACATTGCCAAAGTTTAATCTGATGGAAATTAATCAAAGGATAAATTATTCACGTGTGTTTCGATATCGTACTACGTATCTTTGTCATTTTAACAAAATTAATTGCATAAATATATCTAAATGCAACTCTTCTCCTTGCCAGTCAGACTAAATAACACGTTAACGACTAGAGGGAATTCCCTCGTCCCTTCCACTTGTGACGCGTGTCACGTGGTGCGTTTCACCGGTTTTTACGGAACTTGCCGAGTGATATTAGGAAGCAGCAAAAGGCATAATTTTCAACATTTATAATCACGTTCTTCTAGCATACACGTTTTAAAAAGAATAAAAGTGCATGATAACATGTTAATCTAGCATCACTCTATCTGTTTTCAAAAGAAAATGCCAGCCATGATCTACACTTTAAGCAAAGTAACCCTTTAATGTCTAAATTAGGTCAAAATATCAAATAATTTGCTTATTTAATGACCATTTGCAGGCCAAGATGTATTTTTGAAAATTTACCAATGGAATGGCTGGCTTGCTTATCGAGCTAGTCATTCCAGCGGTGAATTTTCAAAAAACGTTTCTTGGTTAGCAAATTTATGGACATTCAAGCATACTGAAGAGGCTGGTTTGGCCGATTTCCCCATGGAAAGTCTGCATTTGCAGGACGAGATCAATGCTATTTATCTTTTAAACATTACCACTGGATTGGGTGATTGATTGGTTCAATACATGAGACACCTATTCAACGAGTAAATTTCAATAGTAAGCCTTATTGGCCATGTTGGCAAATGGACATTCTCTAAGCAAAGATTAAATATTCTTGACAAATGCTGACCATTAAAGCGTTACATGCTTGGAAGCTGTTGAATTCTCCGAAAATGCTTTGAATAGCAGTCAGTAATTTGTTAACTCTTTAATGTTCAACCCGGACAAAACCAGCCTGTGTAGTTGTCTTGGGAAATACACATTTGCAGACCAAGAGAAAACTTGATATTTTAAAATTTTACCACTGGAATTACAGGCCCATTGCCAGTAATTGAGCCAGTCAGGTAATTTTTTTTAAATCTCTTGACCTGCCAATGGACCTGTCCCCGATATCATAGTAGCTATACAGGTATACAGCATATGTAAGCTGTTGAATATTTTGAAACTATTTTGTCTGTGTGCTCATGACTTGGGTTAATTACATATTTTGATTGTGACATCAGCATACATATGCGGCATCATATACTTGAGTGACAGATTAGAATCATCCAATGTGACTGTACACTCCAACTTTCTAACCAAAGATTTAAATTTTCATAACAAATCTTAACCATTAAAATGTTAAAAATTGTATTAGATCTCGCCTTCAATGAGCTAAACCAATTTTAAATTCTTCCATCGGATCCTCCCTAAAAAGAGCGACAGATTTTACAATTTGGTGATGGTCTAAAAGGGTGTTTTAGCAGATAAGAAATAAAAATTACACTTTGTTTGTGTTTCCAGAGACCATCTCAGTGGAATAGTCTCAAATTTGTTATGTTAATATATCTACTTTGTGTAAAGCCCGATTATATGCCAATATATCTGTCCACGAGAGTTATCTCCCTTTTTAGCATTACATACATTTTAAGTTAAGATTAGTAAAAATGGTCTGTTGTATGGATAACTTTAAAATGCAGGATTGTATGAAAATAAATATAATTCTATTTATGCGTGCATACATTCTCCTGTCTTCAGACAGAGTATTCTGTTGAACATTTCTGGACGTTGTCAGCTTCTATTGTAGACAGCAAAACCATATTTGGAATCAGACCGCAGTCTGGATTGTTTCAGTTACTTAAAATTAGTCAAAATACTGCTCTATGCTGGAATATCTGGATAGCTTTAGTATATAGTACCGTGTGAGACAGAATTTGATTCTTTCAAGCAAATTTATGATCACCTGTTCAACTGTTTGAGTATTTAGTAGTCGAGGTTGGTAAAAAATTGAATTTTTTCTTACTCCATGTCAATTTACAGGTTATGAGATGATTAGCTCCTAAAAATTATCACTGGAATGACTGGCTTGCTTATCAATTTCATTCATTGCACTGGTAATTTATCTAAAATATTATCTTCTTTCTCAAGACAACTGCAAATCTCATTTATGAAATTTTCAATTTTCTCATACAAAGCGCTCACATATAGACAAGATTATTTTTGAAAATTTATCACTGAAATGACTGTCTCTGCCCACCTTGAGTGTTAACGGGTTAACCCTGAAATTCCAGTCTCAAGGCGTGCAGATGAGCTGCTATGTGCCCTCATCTTATTATTAGCTCACCTGGCCTTAGGCCAAGTGACCTTATGCCATGGCGACTGTCTATCGTCTGTCTGTCTGGCAACATTTTCTTTAAAATCCTCCTCATTAACTGATTTCTGGACAGATGAGCTGCTATGTGCATATATCTTATTATTAGCTCACCTGGCCTGAAAAGCCAAGTGAGCTTATGTCATGGCACCCCTGTCTGTCGGATTGGCTTGTCGGATTTCAACCTAATTTGGCTGCAAGGACCCTAGGGGTGTATGCTTAACAACTTGTATACAGAACTTTGATTGGTCAATTTTTCTCAACAAAATTGGTGTAAGATGTTGTCATACACAAAAACATAATCCAACAAAATTGTTGAAAAATGTACACCGGTTTTATTGCTATTGACATATTTAAGGATTGAATACTGACATCACAGTGGTAATGGTTAAAACGTTACTCCTTAATTAATGGCCCAATTTTAATGAAACTTGGGTTGAATGCTTCAACATACCAAATGATAATTTTGTTTGGTCAATTCATCTTGTGACCATCTTGTTTTTTTCCAAAATTATCCATCGTACTTATTTAAATGCTAATGGTCCAGGTGCGCGTCACAGACCTGTTAATTTGATTGGATGCTGTTTCCAATCAGTCAGAAATGAGATAAACTGAGCTTTAAAAGCAATAGAGGGATCTAATTCTAGCTCTGATCCACACATCTATAGCTAAGTTCCGCCCACGTTTTGTGCGTGTTGGGATCAATTAATATACTGTGAACCCTGAATTTTCAGAATCCCAGTTTCAGTGTTTCTATACAGGTAAGCTGTTGAATATTTTGAAGCTAATTCATTTGTCGCTGTTGATGCTTATTCAGCAGAATATTTATTAAATAGTAAATCCATCAAAGACAGTTCGTACACTTATCGGACCATTCCACATATAGTCACCGCCTTGCCTGTCCATTCGCCCTCTACAAGCTTGTTCGGGCCATAGGTTCAAGACTTATATGTACGACCATGAAACTTGGTATGTGGATGCATCTTATGCAGGCGATGTGCAGCGTGAAAAGTAGGTCAGCATGACCTAATTTTGACCTACTTTTCACGGTTTACTGAACATTACAGAACATTTTTGTCCGGGAAGTGGCTGTAGCTTCAAGTTTTTGGTATACGGGAACTAAATTTGATATGTGGCTGCATCTTAGAAAGGTGTATGGTGTATAAAAATTAGGTCATTGTGACCTACCTTTGATTTACTTTTCATGGTTCATTGAACATTACAGAACATGTTAGTCTGGGCTATAGTTTCAAGAGTTTTGACATACTGGAACTAAACCTGGTGTATGGGTGTATTATAAGCTGAAGGTGTGTCACGTATGAAAAGTTGTGACCTACTTGTCAACCTGAAAACGCTTTTGACCTACTTTTCATGGTTCGTAAGTGACATTGAAGTAAACAAAAATGGTATTTGGCTAATCTATTTATTGGCTAGAACATTGTAAAAGCCGAACCTGTCCCCAATATCATAGTAGCTATACAGCATATGTAAGCTGTTGAATATTTTGAAACTAACTTGTCTGTGTGCTCATGACTTGGGTACGTCATTAATTACATATTTTGATTGTGACGTCAGCATACATATGCGGCATCATATACTTGAGTGACAAATTAGAATCATCCAATGTGACTGTACACTCCAACTTTCTATAAGCAGGCTCTTCATGTGTGTGTGTGAGTGGGGGATGTTTGCACACAGGAAAGACTGTGACCATACATTAAGATTCCACAACTGTATGTGATAAAAAAAAAATCAGTGCTAAAAATATCCGGGAAAAAAAATTTCCAGAAAATCTGAAACCTTTTTAGTTGTACAATGTGACAAAAAGCTGGCGGGCGAAGGTCTGTAATCTCTTCTCTCTCACAAAATTTACTTTGACTGTTTCAAGCATCATAAGTTCTGCTCGTGAACAGTTAAACTTGTTTTGGATTGGATTATTTGAAATCGTATGTAGGCTTGAAATTTTCGCCACAGACATACCAGTGTGTGTGTGTGTGTGTGTGTGCGTACGTGTTGGGGGTGGGTGGGTGATGGCGTGTGTGTAGCGGGACTTGCAGATAGATGTACTGTAGGCCGAATTCGTGGCTGATGCATATTGGAGAGTGGGGAGGGGAGGGGGGAGGGGGGGGGGTCCATTTCACCTCTTGTTTAAGGACTTGCTAATCCACATATCTATAGCTGACCAGTATTTAAGTGAAATAGTCTCCAATTTGCGCCGAGTCTTCTCCAACCAAGTAGTTTGTACACTCGCAACACCTATAATAACGTAATCCTAATTTGGTGTTTTCTTATTTCCAAATATTGCTTGCTAAATAGCCTATGAAAATTATATAAAAAATATTCAATCGTTAATTTAGAAGATAATGTTAATATTTATAGTTCTAGATATATGTTGTCAACAGGGAATGGGAAAACATGAAGTTAAGTAATGTTGTGATACTTTTACCCTTCTCGGCAGTCTACAGAAAGATTTGACAGCTGTGACCTCGTTCGCGTCATAAGCGGCACTCGTGAACAGCTGATTCAAGCCTCAAAACTCTATAGAGCTCCGCGCCTAGCTTTTTGACGTAAGTTAGGCACCCCGTCGTGAATACGGAATAAGTAGGGGGCGTAAATAGGTGCGTAACTTAGGCATGTACGTAAGTTACGCACTCTTCGTGAATATGGCCCCAGGGTAATAACATATATAAGAAAGATTGAGCATTGAATATGAAATACGAATACATTTGTCTGTGTAGAAATATGCCATGTATGATCATGAAACTTCAAGCTTCAAAAAACAGATAATTCTAGCTAAAGCAACAGAGGTTTGAATTTTCTCTGATTAGGATTCGACACCATATATTAATTGTTAAAATCTCGGACTTGTACTAAAATCACGAAACGTAAAACAGTCACCAAGAACTGTCTGTGCGCAGAATTATGGAAATTATAGGATATATGCCTATACCGGACACAGCTTTTCTCTGTTGATAATTGTAAAATAAATAAAGTTACAGTTGTATGGATTCTTATTTGTATCCATATGTTCAATATTTTCTGTTATTGTACATTACACGTATCCTTAACAATTTTGAGTGGTATATTTACGCCCCCCACCAATGTGTCCAAGGGAGAGGTCTGGGTATCTCCACTCGAAAATTTTGGATAAACATCGGTAGACGCACAGCGAAATAATTACCTAGATTTTGACTACTAAAACAACATATCCAGTATACACAAATTTTACTGTCAATATTTTTGAGGGAGCACAGGATCCCTCGGGCCCCTCATGCACGATGCTACTGTCATGACTGTTGGTATGGAAAACGATGTCTTATTTATTTTACAATCCAAGACACAGGTATGATACTTAACCCTTTCATTCTGAGTATATAATGATGAAATTTACTATGCAAATATTTGATCGCATTTGACTATATTTGACCAAATATACCACATACAGTGATCAAATACAAATATAGAATTTTGTAAAATGTCAAATACAAGTAGAAATCTGCAAAATGAGTGTATTTAAATACCGGTACAAACGTGCATTTGACCTCGGGACTGCATATGAAAGATATGCTATGCTCTCTTTTAGAGAATATATGTAGGTGTGTTTACATTTTCTTTCAAACATGTTTTCCTTTAAACTATGCTTGCATTGTACTTCATAATTCAACAATAATTTTGGTGTTGCACTTCCATTCTTCAATAACAACACAATCAGGTGGAAAGCGTACATGTGTATATTTTAGATGAGCACTGTTAAGACATTTGACAGCAACAACTTTCAGCAACACTGTTTTCACAATAAAGAGCATTGAATAATCAGTAAATGAAGCTGACAATGCAAGTGTTAATTAATTATAAGTTATTAAATACCAACCTTTGCAGTATAAAGATAGCAGCTATATATGCAGGCAGCTCAACTACACCACTGATGAAGAAGTTGAGTTTGTGATTACCAGCAAGGTTGGTGATGTTGAATGTTAACCCATAATACACCAATGCACTAACCATCCTAAAATAGAATTAGTAACGGCATAATTTTTTAAAATTATTATTATTATAATTATTATTATTATTATTATTACTATTATTATTTAGCTGTCAATGACAGTGCATAATCTTCACTGACCATGTTGTTTGCATGTTTGGATCTGTGATCTGCTCCAGAGGACACTGACACAGTTGCTGTCATTGTCGAGTGTTTCGTGCACACGTTCCTTCAATCATCCCGTAAGGAGAGGTATGAGACTTAAATACCATCCCAAATGCCTGGCTCCATCACTTGTGATCCTATTGAGGCGGTGTAGCATGTGCCGGTTAGTACAACAGGGTACATTTAAGTGGGTCCTGGTGTCCATTGACACAGCCAATAAATAAGTAAATAGTATTTGGATTTCGGATCAGGATCAATTTCGATAGCTTCCTTTCCCAGGTCTAGTCCAACCACTCCTTGAAATTTCAAAGTGATCCGATAAATGTAACTGAGTTACCATCCAGAAACCACCTTTCAAGAAGGCTGCACTTGGTAGTCTGCCATCTTGGATTTGGGATCATCGTTAATTTCGATAGGTTTCTTCCGCTGACCTAGTCCAATCACCTTATGAAGTTTCAAAGTGATCCGTTAAACGGTTATGGAGTTATCATCCGGAATCCAATTTTTGAGATGGCGCCCGGTGGCTGGCGGTCATCTTGGATTTTGGATCATCGTCAATTTCGATAGGTTTCGTTACCAGCCCTAGTACCACCATTCTATGAAGCTTCAAAGTGATCCAATAAACGGTTAATGGAGTTATCATCTGGAAACCACTTTTCAAGATGGCCTCACTTGGCTGGCGCCCATCTTCAATTTCGGATCAAGGTCAATTTCGATTGGTTTTCTCCCTTGACCTAGTCCAATCACCTTATGAAGTTTCAAAGTTATCCGATAAACGGAAACAGAGTTATCATTCGGAAACCAATTTTCATGATGGCCGCTGGTGGCCGACAGCCATCTTGGATTCCAGATCATCATCAATTTTGATAGGTTTCCTCCTCAGACCCAATCCAACAACCCTATGAAGTTTCAAAGCAATCCGATAAGCAGTAATGGAGTTATCATTCGGAAACCAATTTTCAAGATGGCCGACAGTGGCTGGCGGCCATCTTGGATTTTGGATCATCGACAATTTCGATATGTTTCTTCCCCAGACCTAATTCAACAACCCTATGAAGTTTCCAAGCAATCCGATAAGCAGTAACGGAATTATCATCCGGAAACCACTCTGCCACCTGTCTGCCCGGACCGCGCCATAATGCATTACTTAGTACCCTGTCAATTCCTTGGCAGGGTATAAAGATCAGGCATTTTGCGTGGGGTTTGTCTTTTCACCTGTATATTTCAGACACAGTAAGCTCAAATTTGTCATTTGTGCAGTGAATAACAACAGATTAGGAAGATACTGAATAACCAATCAAAGACAATCAAATAAGAGCATTCAGTCATGTTACTTCACTGAGGGTAATAAAAACACATTCATTTTACTTTCAGTCAGGTTTGAAAGCCAGCTGGTTATTTTTAGAACAATTTGACAAAATAATTGCTGGCTTAGTCAGCAACAACTTGCAGTCAAATTGCTCTTCCAATCTCCAGCAAGTGACACCTGGTTGGTCTGCAGATTATTTGTGGAATAATATGATGGAATAAACGAAATCACGGATATCTTTTTTCACAAGAGAGTAGTTATACCTCCCTAAGACTCTACGATATCTCCTACAGTACAGATCTTAGTTAGCTTTACTTAAACGCATCCTAAAGCTCGTTTAAAACGCGTCTGTATGACGTCATTTTCCAGTCATTTTCTCGTAGGGATTTGCTTAGACATGGTGCGTTTGGTAAAATCTCAATACGCATCTTGAATTTTATCTTGACGGGTTGAAATTTTGACACTACGGGTTTGACATTTTGAATGACGGGTGTAACTTTTTGCCCTACGCGTTTGGTAGCGTTTGAAAATTTTACGATAAATTAAACGCGCCATCAATTCCAACCGCGGTTCTCCAGTTCTTTCGACGAGTCCTATGGCTAGAAGCAAACGGGTACCCGACTCCTAGTCTCTGCAGAACCGCTTATCAGTACATGTTTCCTCCGTACATGTATCTCGCGTGGTTTGCAAACTTTGAGCGATTCATACAGCAGATTTTAACTTATTTACGTCAATTTGTGGCTGGATTTATCAGAAGATGTATTTAATTTAGTGTTTCTTCGCGGGATTCATCTAATTTCTGCGCTTTTATAGTGAAAATCTCGATATATCTAATGCCGAATGGACAATCGTCTTGAACTGGAACACCATTCCATTCTGATGACATCATCGTGTATATATTTAACCTCGTTATCTTTGATTGGCAGAGATATGTTGGAAAAGCAATCAATGGCAAATCTGATTGGTTGAACTAATCTCATGACGCTTTGACAGTTGTGTACTATTAGACGACAGTAAAAAAGCAATATAACCTAAACAAGGATTTCCAGACTTTGGATGTGATCTGGACAAAAACCAAGTTGGATCCAGATTGGGTACAAATTTTAATCTATGGATATATCGGAAACAAACTGGTCAGATTGTGCTCAAATTTTAATAAAGGAGGTTGTGTGATCACACATTAAGATTTAACAACCCTGGAAGTGATCAAAAGAGAAAATTATAGGCTGTGGGTTACAATCTCTGATAACTTGGATCTATCTGACGATGGAAAGTAAGTGATAACTAAATTGTTTGGTCGATGGCGTGTCATAGCAATCGACCACATTCACTACCCCAGGGGAGGAGCCAAATGTAATACCAGAAATGTGGCTGCAATGCAACCATGAATCTCGACTTCATGACAGCAATGAACTCTGATGATTGACTTCAAACATAAAATAAATTTAGAAGGCTTATCAACAAGGGGGCCAAGGGCCTGTAATGGTATCCTGGACGGTGTATGGCAATAAGGGCTGTCAGCAGAGAAGGCTGCCTATAAAATATACTGAGTATGTACATACCTATCTATCTATCTATCAAAACTTTTCAAAATATTCAGCAGGTTGCCTGTATACCCTTATCTAATTTCCACTTCCTATTTTTCTTTTGAGATGAGGCGGACATAGAGGCAAACTGTCAAAATATCTCATCTGATGACGGTTGTTGCTAAGCACAGAATTATAAAAAAAAATTCTGAATAGAAGTTCTAAGCCAACTACTGCAGAATCCTTCCGCCAAATTTGGATATAATCCACCAAGCGGTCATGGAGAATATGCATTTTGGCAATTTATGTCCAGCCAACTAGGGTTGCAGTCTGTCAAGCGGTTAATGAGGAGTAGCGTTTTGACAATTTCTGCTAAATTTTTCATAAAGTCAAAGATTTTCACACAAAAATTTACTAATCAAAATTCTGTATGCATGTTCGGAAGCCGAAAGCATTAGGGTCCTTCCAGCCAAATTAGTTTGAAATCTGCCAAGCGGTTAATGTATGTATGAGACACGGTATCACACAATGATGTTCTGGCCAAAAGGTCAAAATCACTGATACGCATGGCAACCATCTGCTGTCCGCCATCCATCCGTCAACTTGTTTTTTTAAACATAAGTTGACGGATGGATGGCGTACAGCAAATGGTTGCATGCGTATCAGTGATTTTGACCTTTTGGCCAGAACATCATTGTGTGATGCCGTGTCATTATAAGGAGGCATGTGTCCAAGTTTAGGACCAGTATGATCAACTAAACATGAGACATAAACAGAAAAGTTGAGCTAAACGCAAATTAGACGGTGCTGGGCAACGTGCATGGTATCACAATAGCTCATTTTACTTCGTAGGTGAGATAAAAATGGCCTCTTGCACTCTATAGTAACCTACATTTGTTTGAATTCCATCCACCGCTTTCGGAGGAGTTACATTACACAGAGACCGGTGTGGATCGCTGTGAACAATCTGGAGGTCATAAGGGGAAATGATCTGTGAGAGCATGGGTTAAAATTAACATGAGCGCGAGGTTAGCAGATATTGACCAGGGCTAGTACAATTTGTAACTGACCAACCCAATGGTAACAATTTGACATGTCAACTCTTTAATGGTCAAGGTGGTCAAAAAATTCCTCTACTGTGAACAGAGCAAGACGACTATTTTTGGAAATTTACCAGTAGAATGACTGGCTCGATAATTGAGCCAGTCATTTCAGTGGTAAAATTAAAAAAATAGTCTTCCCTTGGTCTGTAAAGATTTGAAGGGCTATAGTAGAATCTAATAATCACTAGTCCTATCTAAATGTAGTGGCTCATCTGGCTTAATTTAAAACTATTGAGAGGGTGTCAAATGATGTGCGAGAGTGTGGGCAGGACTATGGGAAATCTAGATAAATCTGTAAGACACCAATCTCTGACTACATAAAATAAATGTTGTCAGCCAACCCACAATCATATGGATAACCCACATACCAAATTTGGTTGAATTCCACCCATTTGTTTGGGAGGAGATAGCATGATGAATGGATGGAGACAAATGTATCCTAATTTTTTCAAAACATGGAGATAAAGAAAGGACTCGAGGAGATTTTAAAGGTAGGTAGGTAATTAATTCAACGTCATCATACTACTCATGCAGGGTTTTGCGGAGGTAGGGCCCTTGCACCATTTAGTGCTCTAAAATTCAGACCATCCAATCATTACCTTCACACATGGTTATCTTCCATGTATGTACTTGATCCAACATTTGTCAAAATGACCTATGATTTCTTGAGGAAGTAGGACAGTTCACCCCACTAAGCAAACCGGATCGGCAGAACCCGGCTCATATCATCCAAAACCGGTTTCTGCAGTGGTGTTGAGAAATATTTATTTGCAGACCAAGAAAAGGCTATTTTTGAAGATTTATCACTGGAATGACTGTCTCGATAACCAAGCCAGTCATTCCAGTCATAAATTTTCAAAAATAGTCTTCTCTTGTTCTGCAAATAGATATTTTCTTATCGGTCATTGGTGGTCTGACTTGAATCAGTCTTTCACTCTCCTGACATGCGCGATTCACTGTCCTCAGCGGTCACTCACCTGGAAACACCAACTTTCCACCGAAAAACTTTGAAGTCTAGATGCTCTCCGAGAGCAGCTGAGGCCAGGTATAAATAGGCTTACGGGCTGTTTTGTTGTCTATGAAATTTAAATATTTTTTTACTAGTTTCCATAGAATTTTTTCTTTCAAACTTCACATCACCTGAGTTGTAACCACCATGCATGCCACCCAGAAAAATTAATGAATAATCCAGCATGCTTATCAGGTACCACAATGCATGTCACCCAACAAAATGAATGAATAAACTGGCATGATTATAATCGTGCTGGTTTATTCTAACAAATATTATCGGTGAGGTACGTGGTGGTATAGTGAATATCACTATGAGCAATGTACGCTGTACTCAGACAGAGTGAGATTATAGTAGTTAATTTATTATTGTGGCGTGAGACTGAGCGGTGGTAAACACTTGACCGGGCACTGCACCAGTATCATGTCAAAATACATGTAGCATTCTATCAGTATTTGTGTTGGTACACTTTTTAATAATTTATTACATAATGTACTTGTACCAACACAGATAGATTGCTATTTTGTCGTGCTACTATTACAGTGCTAGGTCAGGTGTTCACTACCACCGCTCAGTCTTACTTATAGTTTCGCCCAATGGAGGAATCCAGTTTTAGCTATTCCCCGCCCATCTCTAGCTAAGCTCCACCCAAGCTTTACCTGCATTGGGATCGATCTCTTTACTCTCTGAATCTCAAATTCCAGAAAACTATACATGTAAGCTGTTGATATGACAGCAACAACTCCCAGTCAAATTAGTTTTAAAATATTCGACATCATTTTTATTAACCATTTAATGGTCATGCCGACCAAAACTGGCCTCTGTTATGGTCTTGTGGAATGTCCATTTACAGGCCAAGAGAATAGAATTTTTGAAAATTCACCACAAATGACTGGCTCAATGACCGAGCCAGTAATGTCATAAATTTTCAAAAATTGCATTCTCTTGGCCTCTAATTGGACATTCAATAAGTGGGTATTAAAATTTTCTTCACCAAATTTGTCCATTAAAGGGTTAAATAGAATACATATAGTCCGTCATCAATTAAGTGTCTGTGAAGATTGACGAACTTATCTACGCAGTGGAACAAGGATTGAGAATTTTTCCCCATTGTGAACAGCAGAACAAGGTAGTTAAAGGTAAGTAAAGCTCCAGCTTTACAACCCTTTACTGTCCAATATTTGTCAAGAAAATGTAAATTTCTGCTGAACCCTTTAATGGGTAAATTTGGTCGAGAAAATTCCAATTGTCTCATAAAATGTCAATTTGCTGATCAAGAGCATTCTGGGAGCCAGTCATTCCAGTGATAAATTTTCAAAAATAGTATTCTCATAGTCAGCAAAAGGGCATTTCTCAGGAACACTGCAGAGGCTGGTTATGGCTGATTTGACCATTAAAGGGTTAATAAATGCCCATTTGCAAGCCAAGGCAATTTTTTTACATTTAGAACTGTAATGATTAGCTTGGTTATCAAGCCTGTTATTCCAGTGGTAAAATCTTAAAGTAGTCTTCTCTTGGCCTGCAAATGATCATTTCTCAAGACAATTTGATTTCAGAGGCCAGTTTTGACCACTCACTGAGTCACGGTAAAAAAATAATTCTTGTTCTGCATAAGGACATTTCTCAAGGCCACCACAGAACATGTTTTCACCAGCTGGAGTGTTAAAGGGTCAATTGCTAAAATGTACAATTCTTATAACAGTGACTAACTACTAACTCTTGGTATGTTATTGGTATATCCAATCATGTTAGTTAGAGCTAATTCAATACAACAAACTTTAACAGTTAATTAAATTCAAACGGCACAAATGATCATGGTGAATGCATCAAAATAACCCAAACTTCAGGGCAAACTCTTTGTCACTGATTGGAGAAGTTCACTCAATCTGTAGTGTACCAGCTTCAAGTTCATCTTCAAGTCTTTCCAGTAGGCTTCCTCATCGTCAAACATGTCATCATCAGAAGATTCACCGTCCCACACATTAGCTGTCTCACCATTACTATCAGTGTCTGATTCCACGTTTACAACGCCACGATGAGTGATATTTGGTTTAAAATATATGGCACAATATATATCCAGTAATATACTATATATACACCTGTGCAAAAGTTAAGCACCAGCAAAAACAATAGAACGTAGAAACATGATGGTACAACTAGGCTGCCATACTTTTTGTCCCCGCATTAGCTGACATAATTCCAAGTACGAAATGCACATGCATGCATGACTTCACGCCGCTTGATGTCCGTGCGTGGCGGGAAACAGCACACGTGTTCAGTTATGTAAAAGTCCAGTTTGAGGTGTAGAACATTACATACAGATTTAGGCGACAAGATTAGGAATTTTGTGTTCATGACCGTGGTTTATTTGTACAGAGAGAATTAGCTCTTGATTGTGAACCGCTATGGCAAGACGAAGGTTAAGCGATCATGTGAAATGGCAAATCATAGGCATGCATACCACTGGTATGTCATGCAGAGAGATTGGCAGACAGCTGAACATTAACCATACTGTAATCAGTCGTTTGATTGCAAAACATGGGCAAACTAACGAGGTGAAGGACAGGCCTAGATCTGGAAGACCGAAGATGACTACTGCCCGTGATGATCGAGCCCTAGTACGCCTTGTTAGGAGATCTCCATTCACCAACAGCAGAGTGCTCAGCCAGCAATGGGAAACGCGCAATAGAGTGTCAATGTCTACCGTCAAAAGGAGACTGTATGCTGCTGGCATGAAAGCTAGGAGACCTGTCAGACGTCCTCTCCTCACTGCACACCACAAAGAGGAGCGTCTGAGGTGGTGCAACGAAAGAAGACACTGGAACATGAGATCCTGGAGACGGGTACACTGGTCCGATGAAAGTCGGTTCCTGCTTCATGCCACAGATGGTCGAACTCGTGTATGGAGGTCCAGACGCACGGCGTACGACCAACGTAACATCATGGAAGAAGTTCCATTTGGTGGAGGTTCCGTTATGATATGGGGGTGCATCTCATTTGATTGTAAGCTGGATCTGTTGACTGTACCTGGAACACTAAATGGACAAAGATATCAAGATTCCATACTGGATAGAGTTGTGGTCCCTCATTTTGTAAATCATGCACCTGGAACCCACCCTATATTCATGGATGACAACGCCCGACCACATCGTGCTAGAGCTGTGCATGAATACCTCCGCCAGAATGCCATCGAAACCCTACCATGGCCAGCAAGGAGCCCTGACATGAACCCTATTGAGCATATCTGGGACATTCTGGGAAACATGGTGAGAAGGAGGGATCCTCCTGTGCAGAACCTACAGGAATTAACAGACGCACTCCATCTTGAATGGCAACGAATACCACAATGGCCTATCAGTCGGTTGGTGACCAGCATGAGACGTTGTGTCCAGGCCGTCATCCAGGCACAAGGTGGATATACCCGGTATTAATAATGACAGTCTCAAACTCGTGCACAGATGTTAAACTTCGTTTTCAGACACCATTAATGACAATCTAGCCACGTGTGTCAACTGTAGGGCAATAGTTGTCAGTTGTGTCAACGTAACCATATTCAGGCCTCGTTTTCAAGTTCAAACAAAAACATACAGTGTTTCCCCACCATCATAATCAGCATTCCTCTAGTTGCATTATTACCTCTTGCACTAAGATGGATGGGTACATAAATGTTTATGCTATTGCTTTCTTCATAGCACATGAATATACCCTTGCATGTGCGTAAAAATAGGGTGGTGCTTAACTTTTGCACAGGTGTATACATGTACTGTTAGGCCCTATGACCAGACAGCGGCTGTTATGGTCATACGCCGCCCTCAGACTTTAGCGCAGAAATCAAACACATTATTCATAGTTTCGCACATCCGGGCATCTTGAATTCGGCCACCATTAAAGTTGGGGAAAACTTACTACATGCTAAAGAGGACTGCCCATACAAACTCATTGTTTACATTTTCCTTGATGTTCAAACCATTAAATCCTGAGTCTGAAAATCTGTAATAACCCTGTCAGGTATCAGAAAACATGAAATCATGAGTGAATTTCGCAATATATTAAAGAAAATGTAATTAAGGTTTACCGGCCCATTGCTCGTAATGTTAAATTAGCCCCTCTGAAAATGGCGTATCTCCCAGGGTATTATGGGAAATTTGATTGTGATGTCGTCATTGTGATTCTATGAATATAATACAGGGTGGGAATATCGCCTCCAACAAGGGAGTACTTCTACTATTGCATTAACGATTTCAAATGACAAGAGAAAATAATAAATTTGTTACGAATGTGTAAAAATTCTGGTGAATATTTTGAAACTAATTTGACTGAAAGCCAGCTTCCAGTCAAATTGCTTTCAAAATATTCAACATCATACATATATAATGACTGTAAAAGTGGAATTCTGGGATTTCAGGTTCAAATGGATAAAATGTGGTAATTCATTGGTATAGATTTGGGGCCTACTTCCCTGCTAATGCAGGTTACTAGGCCAGTATTGGCCCAGTAACCTGCATTATCATTTCTGTTTTAGTAAATGTGATGTCACCGATAATTAGAAAGTTATTGATTGTCGCAAGAGAGCCGCAGACACAAAATATATATATAATATCCATTTCATCCTGGTCGCGAAAAAACAATGTTGAAGATAAACAATCCGATAAACTCGATCATCGACGCGTGTCTTTGTTTACAGTTTTCGAGATAACTAACTTGAAGCACTGTCAGTAATAAGCCTGAGTTAAGATGCCGAAGCGGTCAAATATATAGGCATCACACTTTCCGATTGGCAGTTTCGTTATTCCGTGTTATCGGTCTACTTTTTAGTCTGTGGCGTACACGAAATGTGCGTAGATTGATGAATTGCACACACAAAAATGTTATTTTCTAAACAGTTGACGCCATCTTTGCTAGATCTGATTAAATATGCGTGTATTCTCGACCAATCAGACGGTGATACCCGTTGCCGAAAACGGGTAATAACGTTATGTACTCGGATACTCCTGGAGTGAGTTCAGGAAGGCGAATGTTCGGCGAACGTTCGCGATCTACACGGTACAGTGTTCAGTATATATAATGGAAAACATTTTTCGCGGTCCTGAAGACACCCCAGGCACGGGTAAAACAACTATGTACGCATGTGCATGTCTATGTAAAAGCGGAGATCTTCGGTTACATATTATGTATGAAATAGCGAAATCGAAAACAACCGAATGTCAGGTTTGCAGATTTTGTAAATCACTTCCATTTCCGTTATAAGACAAATTTGGCATAACACACTAGCTGCAACTGGTGCATATATTGTTCTAAAAGGTTATGCCTATTACGTCGGCTCAAATTAGACTATATTGTAATAAACCCATTTCAGAGAATATCTTGGTTTATTCAACCAGATTTCAAAAGAAATTGTGGATTAAAAATTTATTCAAATATACGCACGGTCATCACATTAGCTTCATACTCAGTAAAGAATACCCAGGTGCGGAGTTCACACACGTCCATTTTATACAAAATTAGAATTGATTACGATGATGACATTTCGACAATTATCATTTACAGCCACAAAAAAGCTAAAGGTGGATACACATACGGCTCCAATTGCAATTTAAATTTACATGTACGGGTTCCTGACAGACTATAGACCGATTCCACTTTATGTTTAATGACGCGTAGTAAGAATCTTTGTAGCATTAATGAATACATTTGATTGCGCGTTTGACTTTTTCCGTGACGGGTTTAAAATATTTCATGATACGTTTAACATATTGTAGGACGGGTTAGACTTCCCGTTAGACGCGTCTATAAAATAAATAAAATGGGTTTGGTGTTTGGCCACGCCTGGAAACGCTACGAGTTTTGGACGTGTTAAAGACGCATTTTTGTTTCGTTTTTGCTTCGTCAAACAGTAAAGCTAACTAAGGTCTGTACTGTAAATATCAACCTAGACTCATTAACCCCAGATTAAAAAAGAAAGTTGCCCCTACTGGGCAAGTAGCCAGCTGTCAGTCTGCCGGTCCCAAACTTGCGCTTGCGCAGACTGACACTGCCTAAGCTGGACTATTGGCTGACACATGCAACTAAGAAGCCTGAAGACTGAGCCGCTGTGGGGCGTAGAGGTCGGGTCCATGTCAGGGAGGTAAGCAACTACTCTCTCGTGAAAAAAGAAATCTGTGATTTCATTTATTTCACTTCAAGAGGTATACTTACCTCCCTAACACTTTATGATATTGCCAAAATTCGTCAGTGAATTCGGCGGGAGGGAGGCGAGGTCAAAAGACCAGCTCATCCCTTGCGAAGCACCAACATCTGAAATTGTGTTAAAACACAATCAGGAAATGTCTAGAACATCGGGCGCACCACCGATGGTTGAGAGTAATGACCGTAAGTCAAATGGGCTCCCCACACATACCCAACCCCCTCCTTTTGGGAAAGAATTTAAGCTATGACTTCTCTGTCCTAAACGCTCTCTAAGTCCAGGTGCAAAGTACTAAAGGACATGAGACGAAAGGCTTCATTTCCTATACTCTCAGTGAATGAACCACAAAAAATAAACACATACCATCACCATTTTAGTTTAAAAATGGGTAAAAACGTAATATTATGTAACAACAAAATGCAAGACTAACCGTTAGCATATAAGCCGTGTCCATCCACTTCCACTTGGTGAAGAAACAATGATACACGTTTATGTGGTTGCTACCATAATTAAAATGTTTTCTCTGAAGACAGGGAGCGCAACTTATCTACACTATGTACACCTGATCAACTTTTGAGAATTGATAAGGCAAGAGGATTAGTGGTGTCACGGAGGTGATGGTCGGTAATACTTGACTCACAGTACCACTGGCCTACTGACATAATGTAATCCACCAGCACCCCGTTAAACAGGGTGGTGGATGCCACTAATCCACGGACACTGTGACCCAGTCAACTTATCAGTGGCAGATTTGTGGCAACATTGGATACATTCCACAATCCACCTAGATAGTGTCTTTTGAAGCCCTGCCTCTGCGTGAAAAGGGTGTTCAATATATGACAACCATAATGAGGATGGGTCCGTCCGCCTTTCTTGTGTACTTTGTTTGTACCTATTTAATGCACGAACTGGACACCAAGCCTTTGAATTAGGATCAAGCCTAGTCAAAGCTGGTAAAATAATTGGTTGACCAGGGTATTTCAATGACTGTTTTTTAGCCATGAAATTAATCCTAGGTAGAAGCGTAAGGCCTTCCCCTGTAACCACATAACGGACAAAACATGAATTTCACTTCTCCGTATTGCAGAGGCCACAACAATAAAAATACAGTTTTAAGTATCAAAATGTTCATAGAAATGGCACTTAGTGGTTCAAAGGGTTTATCAGCTAGAACTTGAAGCACTAGAGATAAACTCCAAGATGGAATCGCTGGTGGATTTCTCTGTCTAAGATTACCCATGCCTTTTATTAGTGTTCAATGAACATACTTCGTCACTTCCCCTATCAGCCAAACAAGGGATAACTGATATTAAAGCTTACTTGTAGCCAGCAATAGTTAGGCTTGAGGCTATAGGCATCATACCGGTGACAGAGAAAATCAGCTACTACCTGAATAGATGCATCCATTGGATTAACATCTGTCTTTGAGCACCATTCTGCAAATCTATTGATTTTATAGTTATAAGCTCTGGAGGTTGACCCCCTTCTGGCTTTTTCCATAAACATGGCTGCTTGCTTAGAAAAGCCCTCCTTAATTCTAGATTCCTTGACAACATCCACACAGTCAATTGGAACATTGACGGGTTGTTGTGAAGGGACTTGCCCTGGAAAATAATATTGTCCATTAGAGGCAGAGGACCCGGATTGCAGACCAGAAGGTCCAGCAGATCCATATACCTTGATCGGCTTTCCCAATTTGGGGTGATCAGAAGTACTTGGCACTCCTCCTGCCCGATTTTCTGAAGAACTTTTGGAATCAGGATTGCTGGTGGGAATGCGTATGCATACATTCCCTTCAAACTGATAGCTAGCGCATCCGTTGCCATAACGCTCGGATCTGGAATCCGAGAGATGTACGTCGTCATCTTTGCATTTTTCTTCATTGCAAATAAATCTATGTTGGGTTTCCCCCAGTGATCGAACAAACGATTGGCCACACATTGATTTAGTTGCCATTCCATGGGCAAAACACTCACCCTTCGGCTCAATGAGTCTGCTAACAGATTTAGCCTTCCTGGAATGTGAACTGCTTTCAAGGTGATCATATGATCTAGGCACCAGCAAAGCAGTTTCCAAGTCATCATACAGAGACTGGGCGACTTGTGACTGATCCAGATTCCAAAGCCCTGATACTGTGGCCTTTTCCAGGCAAGCTCCCCATCCCTCCATTGACGCATCCATGTACATGGTTACCTGAAGGTGCGGAGGGGTGAGCATCAACCACCCCCCCCCCCCACCAGGAGATTCTCTCTCTTCATCCACATCTGTAGGTAGGGAGTATAAGAGGTTCCAACACTGACACATTTGAGATTTTTGAGTCCAGTGATCCTGTACTCTGGGTCCACTGTGTCATGAGAAATAACTGGATAGGTCACCTGTGGAATGACTGGTTCCAGAGAAACCATCAATGCCAGCATTCTCAAGTAAACCTGTGCCAGTACATGACGACTGTTGTACACTGACTGTATTACTGAGATGAGTATTTCTACTCTCTCCTGAGTAGGATAAACATATCCTATCTCTAGATCGAAGAACATGCCCAGGTAAACAAACTTCTGGGATGGAGTCAGCTCTAATTTCTGAAAGTTGAGAGTTTTAAAAACAATCTCCAGATTTGCTGATAGACTTTCCTGATTGTGTGCTTTTAACAGCCAGTCGTCTCTATAAGTGTGGACTGCTATGCTTCTCCTGCATAGGTATGCTGTTATTGCAAGAACCACCCTGAGGGGCTGTTGAAATTCCAAAGGGTAAAACCCTGAATTCCCACTGTCAGCCTTGGAATGCGAATCTCAGGTACCGACGAAAGCTCCTCGCAATTGGAATGTGGAAACAAGCATCCCTCAGATCTATTGACGTTGTCCAGATTCCTTTCGCCGACACAGTTCTGATTGTTGGTGTCTCACCCACAGGGTGTGGGGGTTACCAATCTGCGTGATTAATACCAACAGGATCCATTGTATGGAGTTGGTGGATCCAGTAAGATTCGCGGTCCATGTGTGAAGCTGTGGCTTCAGTGCTTCCAAGATCGTGACCCAGAACTTCTATGACTCTGTATCTGATACTGTTTGTATCGTGTCCTGGCAGGTTGAAGCGTAGTGCGACCGGTGTGTCTGTGTTTGTTGACATCTCTCAAATGTTCTTTGATACGGATCTGGAATTCTCTCTTAGTTTCTCCTACTTATTGTTTGTTGCAAATAGCGCAGGTGAGGATACACCACATTCATTGTTGAACAGTATGTTTTCACGTGACATCTATATGTTAAACACGTATGTGTGCTCCGGAAAGTTTTCCCATTCTCCATTTTGTGGCAAAAGATAGTTTTTCTTTTGACATGGTTCTACTTTGTTTGGTATCGAACTGCCCTGATATCCTTTGATAATGGGGTAGGTGAAATCTGCACGGACTAGTGGGTCCCTGAGCATTGGATTCCTTCTATAGCCGAACAGTGGTTTGTCAGTAAATGTGTCCCTGCATTTGGGGCTCGTGTGAAGGAGATCCCAGTGATGGTTGATGATTTTTTTGAGACGGATACTGTGTGGGTGGTAGTCTGTGATAAGAGGTATCCTTTGGTTCTTGGTTTTATTCTCTTTTGGTGTTAAGAGTGACGTTCTCTCCTTTCGGATTGCTTTGTTGTAGCTGTCTATTAGGAAATCAGTGTGGTAACCGCGGTTTTCATAGTGTGCGATTGTGTCACGAGCGTGTTTCTCAGTCTTTGGTGTTGCTGCAGATTCTGCGTAATCTCAGAAATTGATCATATGGACTCGCAACTTTGGTGGAGTCGGGGTGAGCTGACTGGTAATGTAGGTACCCATGACTGTCAGTGGGTTTGGTGAATAGGTTGAACTGAGTGTCTGTTTCTCCGAGATCGAAACTAGTGTGTCAAGGAAGCTCACTTTTGTTGATGAGATTTCAGCCGTGAATTTGATGGCGTTGTGTGATGTATTCATATGTTGAATGAATGTATCCAGTTTCTCCCTTCCTTCTAACCATAATATGAAGATGTCATCGATATAACGCAGGTAGATAGCGGGTTGGTGTGGTGCGCTATTGAGTAGACTGTTTTCTAGGTCCGCCATGAAAATTATGGCATAGCTCGGTGCTACCTTTGTACCCATAGCTGTTCCTCCAATTTGGAGGTAGTGCTTATTGTTAAAGGAGAAGTTGTTGCATGTCAGAATGATTTTCAGCAAAGACAATAGCGACCTAGGGCTGTGCTGGTCATATTTTTGGCAACAGGTAGAATCTCACGGCTCTGGGATTATCAATTCTTAGACCGTTGGAGATGTCAGTGGTGATCAAGAAAATTTACCAAATTTCTTTTTCACGAGTGAGATGACATACTTACCTCCCTAACACTCTTGATATACTAGTATATCAGCTCTAAATTCAATAATATTCAGAATTATAAAAAGTTAGGTGCCCCTAATGGGCAGGTGGATGTAGTCATGCACATGACAGACCCCACCCACTACGCATGCGCATACTGGTACTTCCTTTACTAAATATTGGCTGACATAGAAGCAACTATTCAAATAACCAAAGGACCAGGCCTCCGTGGGGTGGAGGCCGGGATCCTGTTAGGGAGATAAGTATGTCATTTCTTATTTCCCATCATGAGAACATACTTACCTCCCTAACACTCTTGATAAAAGCCAGAATTTGAAAGTCAATTTGGCGGGAAGGAGGCATGGTCCTGAAAAGCATCACACCCTCGAAGAGACTAGCTCTTTGAATTTTCAAGAGATTTAAAAACATCTGAAATTGTATCTGAAACACAATCAGGAATAGAATTTTGCATCGGATAATCGACCGATGAACAGAGATTGATAAAAAAACAAATGCGCCCCCACCCCCCTCCTTCTGAGGAAGATTAGGAAAAAACGCTGCTCTAAATGACTAGCACGTTCTCTAATATTTGATGAAAAGCATTACTAGACATTGGAAAAAGAAGAATTGCTTCATTTTAAAAAAAACTCAGAAAGAACCACAATTAAGAGACATTAACCATCACCATATTAAAAATAAAAATATGACACCATCACCAAGACAAACAAAACAAAATGGTCACATATACTGACCTCTGATGTCTTGGGCGCGGCACTCATCTCTTCCCCCACCAGATAGGGATACACTACCAACAAATGTGATATTTGTAAATAGCAGAGGAGGAAAACTAATTACAAATACATACCTCTACATTATTTATTTTCTGAGGACTGAAGTGTCACGAAGGTAATGGTCGGTAAAACTTGATTCACAGTGCCACTGGGCTACTGACATAATGTCTTCAATAGAAACGCCATTAAATAATGCTGTGTAAGTTACCACACCACGGACACTATGAGCCTTGGCTCTATCTACTTGAATTCCAGTGGCTGTCTTATGACAGAATTGAATACATTCTACTATCCATCTGGAAATAGTGTCTCTTGACGCCCTACCATGGGGTTCAATATATGACAACCATAGGGAACATGGGTCACTCTGCCAAACCTGAGTTCTTCTCTTGTACTTATTTAAAGCACAGACAGAACACCATACTTTAGCACCAGGATCATATCTGGTTAAGGCAGGTAAAATAATAGGTTGACCCGGATATTTTAAAGATTGATTCTTAGCCAAGAAATTCAAACTTGGTAGAAGCTTAAGGCCTTCACCTGTAACTATATAACGGTCAGGCTCAGCAGACAAGGCATGAATTTCACTCCTGCGTCTGGCTGATGCTGCCGCAACTAAAAATACAGTTTTAAGTGTCAATAATTTTACAGATATAGCACTAAGTGGTTCAAAAGGTTTATCACTCAAAACCTGCAGAACCAGAGAGACTCCATGACGGTGTCAGTGGAGGATTTCTTGGTCTGAGATTGCCCATACCTTTAATAAGAGTATTTAAAACACTTACTTCATCACTTCCCCTCTTTGCCAAGCAAGGGACAACAGTCATTAATGCTGATTTGTATCCAGCAATAGAAGTAGGTTTAAGACTATAGGCATCATACAGGTGACAGAGAAAATCAGCTACTACCTGAATAGATGCTTCCATCGGATTGATACATCTCTTTGCGCACCATTCTGCAAATCTGTTGATTTTATAATTATATGCTCTGGAGGTTGACCCCCTTCTGGCTTTGGCCATGAAATTGGCTGCTTGCTCAGAAAAGCCCTCTTTAATCGCAGATTTTTTGACAACATCCATGCAGTCAATTGAAACATTGACGGATTGTTGTGAAGGGTCTTGCCATGCAAGATAATATTGTCCATCAGAGGCAGAGGAACTGGATTGCAAACCAGAAGGTCCAGCAGATTCGTAAACCATGATCGGCTTGGCAAATTCTGGGCGATCAGAAGCACTTGGCATTCCTCCTGCTTGATCTTCTGAAGAATCCTTGGAATTCGGATTGTTGGAGGGTATGCGTATGCATACATTCCCTTCCAACTGATAGCTAGTGCATCTATTGCGATAGCGCTTGGATCTGGAATCGGAGAAACGTACGTCGTCATCTTCGCATTCTTCTTCATTGTGAACAAATCTATGTTGGGCTTTCCCCAATGATTGAACAAGTGATCCGCCACACATTGATTTAGTTGCCATTCCGTAGGCAGAATGCTCATCCTTCAGCTCAATGAGTCTGCTAACAGATTCAGCCTCCCTGGAATATGAACTGCTTTCAAGGTGATCATATGATCCATGCACCAGCAAAGCAGCTTCCACGTCATCATACAGAGACTGGGCGACTTCGTTCCGCCCTGGCGGTTTATGTAACTCACCACTGTAGTCGTCTGAACGTATCATCGCAAATTTTCCCTCCACTTCTTTTAAGAAGTGTTCCAGGCCTAGAATTATAGCCCGCAATTCTAGCATGTTGATATGTTCCTTTGACTGTTCCAGATTCCAAAGCCCTGATATAGTGGCTTCTTCCAGGCAAGCTCCCAATCCCTCCATCGATGCATCCGTAAACATCATTACTTGAGAGTGGGGAGAGGTCAGCATGACCCCCGCCCGGAGATTTCCTCTCTCCATCCACCAATGAAGGTGATGAATGAGAGGGTCCAACACTTGAATGCGCGAGTCCAGTGATCCTGAACTCTGCGTCCATTGAGCCATGAGAAACAATTGAATTGGCCGCCTGCGTAAGGCCGCCTGAGGAATGACTGGTTACATTGAAACCATCAGACCTAACATTCTCAGATAGACTCATGCTAGAATATAACGACTGTTGCAAACTAACTGAATGCACGAGAGGAGATTTTCCACTCTCTCCTGGGATGGATAAACATATCCTATCTCCAGATCGAAGAACATACCCAAGTAAACAAACTTCTGGGATGGAGTCAGCTCTGATTTCTGAGTTGATTATCCAGCCTAAATCTGTGAGAGTTTTCAAAACTATCTCCAGATTTGCTGTCAAACTTTCTGGGTGGTGTGCTTTCAGCAACCAGTCCTTTATCTAAGTGTGAACAGCTATATTTCTCCTGCGGAGGTATGCCATGATAGCAAGTACCACTCGAGTGAAGACCCTTGGAGCCGTCGAGATGCCGAATGGAAGAAGCTTGAATTCCCATTGGCGTCCATGAAAAGCAAATCTCAGGAACTGACGAAAGCTCCTTGCAACTGGAATGTGGAAATAAGCATCCTTGAGATCTATTGATGCTGTCCACATCCCCTTCTCTAACCCCAACAACACCGATCTTACTGTTTCCATTTTGAAACTCGGTGTATCTATAAACTTGTTTAGATGTTTGAGGTTGAGAACTGGTCTCCACCCCCCCCCCCCCCCCACCCCCCCGGTGTTCTTTGTCACAAGAAACACGGTTGAATAGAAGCCCGGACAATCTTGCGCTGGTTGAATTGCTTCCTTTAGAATTAGAGATTCTATCTCCTCTTCTATGCACAACCGCTTGTCTGGATCTCTTGGAATTTGAGTCCAGACCGGTACCACAGACAGATGCAACGGCAGACCTCTTATCCATTCTGGACTGTATCTGCGCGAAAGCCATTGCAAGACTAAGTGGTCCTGAATTAACCGCTCCCACTTCTGAATGTGGCAAGTCAAATGACCTCCCACTGGTGCACCTAGGGTTGACGGGGTGCCCATAAATTTTAGAAGTGGGAGTGTCTCTGGTACGAGTGACAACACCCGAGTGGTACCTGTGGTAACCGGAAAAGATTTTAGCCCATCAGGCCCGGTTATGTGCCGCTCCTCACCACGGCGCGCGGGCTGCTGTCTGGCTGGCTGTCTGCGCTTGACAATGCCAGCACCGCCACGAGCGTACTGCTGTCGAGCTGCCGCGGGCTGAACACGCACGTGTTCTCTGCGCAGCACTTCAATCTGTGCGCGCAGCGCCCTCTGGTTGTTCACCAAAGTCACTGTCTCTTGGAGGTGCCGACAACCTTCACCTCCAAAAAGACCAGGGCCCGCCATCGGCGCTTGCAACAAGCGCGACGAGCTCTTGAGATGGGCACAAATTGTCCAAAGCAAAAGTGCTCCTCTTCCTCAATGACTTTGTGACTGACCTAGTCAGACAGTCCAACGCCAGGTTGATCCCATCCTGGATGGCTCATTGGACTGTCACGGGACTAGGTTGTTGCTGCACCGAGGCTGCTACTACCCCAGATAGCAGCTGAGAGATATGCGACAGCGCACTAATCGTTGCTCACGAGCTCTCCTCGGTGTCACGCAAGGCAGCATTAGTCGAGCGCATAGCACCCGAGCACAACGTTCCCATGTCAGCACGGGAACTCGGCCGCGTATCTTCTCCCAGAGCGCCGCGGTATGGGAACTAGGCCATATCGAGCATACTGACTAGCAGTAACCCGACATCACCTAGCAACCTCGCAGGGCCTTCGCGAGGCGACCTTTCGGTCCAATCGACTCCTCTGCCGCAGAGAACATATCTAAGATATGTTCAGCATATGGCAGAGACAGTCGTGTTGGCCAACGGCTTTGCCTGTAACCATGCCCGAGGGTTACCGGCGGCCGTTTCGTCCACGGAGAGCTCTGGTCTGACAGCGAGGAGCTCCACGCACGCTTCAGACCAGGCTTCATCCGTGGCTACCTGCGAATTGCCGACGAGCAGCGGGCCCTCGTCATCTTCAACAGCATTCGCAGGTAGGGCTGAGGTGGAGGCTATAGATGAACCCGGCTGCCCAGGGAATGCATACGGGCCCGTGAGGGCTGGCATAACATTCTCCATAGGCTGACCGAGCACCAAGGCCGCGCCTGTGTGAGGGGTAACATGCACACCAGCGCGGCCTGGATCGCCCGTATGAGATTCCACTTCTAAGCATGGTATCGTATACAGGCGGCCGTCCGCTCCAAACCGGCCCACAGGCTGAATCATGAAGCCTGCTCCCAAGGGAACAGTGCCATAGGTGCGAGCGGCCGCGCTCCCCATGAGAGGAGTGTAGATGCTCGCATCCATGTCTTCATGTTCATCCTGTGGACCGAGCAGGTAGTCTTCATCATCTTCCTGGTCAGGAAAGTTACACTCTGGGTTAGCAAGAAAAAATAACCTAGACTGACCAGGAGAATGCCCGAAAGCAGATGACGAGGGTTCTCCACGAGTGATCGTGGTCAGGCCCGCTGGTCGGGTCCCGCCTGATGCTGCTCGCGCTGCTGGATCACCAGGCGATGCGAACATCAAGCCTGGGTCCAAGACGGCCACCCCTGGATCACTAAACACTTTGTCCGAGCTAGTAGGGCATGATCCAGGGACGGGGGCTACCTGCACTGAGGTCGATGTGCAGGAAGTTGAAACACCTGTGCCAGGCAACAAGCCGCGAAGCATGTCAGGCATCAATCAGATCTTTCAAAGTCCTGCGCATCTCACTCACTAACTCAACCTTGAAGGCCTCGAGCTCACCCTTCTTAGAGGCCTTCTTTTTACCCTCCTTCTTTGCCTTCTTGCCCTCCTCAGCCTATACACTGAACAAAGATGGGGGGAAGAATCTAGCCTTCATAGGCTTGAAGCAAGATGGACATGACTTCTGAAAAAGGGAAGGCATACGAAGACAATGAGTATTATAGTTTGCAAACCCTTGTTATTGACTATTGGTACAAAACAAGAACTAACTCGAGAGAAGACATCCACTTTTATTACAGACAACCCTGATGGGACAGCTGACTTCTCTACTTAATAATAACCAATCACAACCAGGATCCCAAATTAAGAGAGAAAAAGATTAATGACTATCTAGATATCTCTCCACCTTCATAATAAAGGGTGATAAACACATCAAAGACTTCTCTAAACTAAGATTATGACATCAAGGAAAGAGAAAAAACTCTGGTTGATTATGCCATCAAACCTCAATGCAAAAGCTCCTTCAAGGAGAGGAGACCACAGAAATGAATGCAAGAAATATCTAGAGATTAATGACATTCATACCATGACATATCAAATTATATATATTCGAGAACCCATGCACACACAAGAGAGAATACAGTGCAATAACAAAAGGCAGCAGAAATTGTGATTATTTTCAAATAATTATGTGCCATAACTAATAAACTCCCTTGGTCTGAGCACAGGCAAAACCATCCTCTTGTGCAGGAGAACACGTCCATCCATCTGCCGAGACTCTTCCTTCAGAAGAACTGATGAGGGGGATGGGACAAAAGGAAGATATTTCTTTTATTCATTTAATATATCGCCAACCCTTAGACATACAGTACAGATCTTAGTTAGCTTTACTTAAACGCATTCTAAAGCTCGTTTAAAACGCGTCTGTATGGCGTCATTTTCTCGTAGTGATTTGCTTAGACACAGCGCGTTTCGTAAAATCTCAATTCGCATCTTGAATTTTATCTTGACGGGTTAGAATTTTGACACTACGGGCTTGACATTTTGAATGACGGGTGTAACTTTTTGCCCTACGCGTTTGGTAGCGTTTGAAAATTTTACGATAAATTAAGCGCGCCATCAATTCCAACCGCGGTTCTCCAGTTCTTTCGACGAGTCCTATGGCTATAAGCAACCGGGTACTCGGTTCCTAGTCTAGGCACCCGCTTATCAGTACATGTTTTCTCCGTACATGTATCTCGCGTGCCTAGCAAACTTTGAGCGATTCGTACAACAGATTTTAACTTAATTACGTCAATTTGTGGTTGCATTTATCAGATGTATTTAATTTAGTGTTTCATCGCGGTATTCGTCTAATTTCTGCGTTTTTATAGTGAAAATCTCGATATATCTAATGCCGAATGGACAATCGTCTTGAACTGGAACGCCATTCCATTCTGATGACATCATCGCGTATATATTTAACCTCGTTATCTTTGATTGGCAGAGATATTGTTGGAAAAGCCATTAATGGCAAATCTGATTGGTTGAACTAATCTCATGACGCTTTGACAGTTGTGTACTATTAGACGACAGTAAAAAGGTAACATAACCTAAACAAGGATTTCCAGACTTTTGCAGTGATCTGGACAAAAGCCAAGTTGGATCCAGATTGGGTACAAATTTTAATCTATGGATATATCGGAAACAAACTGGTCAGATTTTGCTCAAATTTTAATAAAGGTTGTGTGATCATACATAAGATTTAACAACCCTGGAAGTGATCAAAAGAAAAATTATAGGCTGTGGGTTACAATCTCTGATAACTTGGATCTATCTGATGATGGAAAGTAAGTGATAACTAGATTGTTTGGTCGATGGCGTGTCATAGCAATCGACCACGTTCACTACCCCAGGGGAGGAGCCAAATGTAATACCAGAAATGTGGCTGCAATGCAACCATGAATCTCGACTTCATGACAGCAATGAACTCTGATGATTGACTTCAAACATAAAATAAATTTAGAAGGCTTATCAACAAGGGGGCCAAGGGCCTGTAATGGTATCCTGGACGGTGTATGGCAATAAGGGCTGTCAGCAGAGAAGGCCGCTACTATGTCAAAAAAGGCTGCCTATAAAATATACTGAGTATGTACATACCTATCTATCAATCTATCAAAACTTTTCAAAATATTCAGCAGGTTGCCTGTATACCCGTATCTAATTTCCACTTCCTATTTTTCTTTTGAGATGAGGCGGACATAGAGGCGAACTGTCAAAATATCTCATCTGATGACGGTTGTTGCTAAGCACAGAATTATAAGAAAAAATTCTGAATAGAAGTTCTAGAGCCAACTACTGCAGAATCCTTCCGCCAAATTTGGATATAATCCACCAAGCGGTCATGGAGAATATGCATTTTGGCAATTTATGTCCAGCCAACTAGGGTTGCAGTCTGTCAAGCGGTTAATGAGGAGTAGCGTTTTGACAATTTCTGCTCAATTTTTCATAAAGTCAAAGATTTCCACACAAAAGTTGACCAATCAAAATTCTGTATGTATGTTCGGAAGCCGAAAGCCTTTGGGTCCTTCCAATTAGTTTGAAATCCGCCAAGCGGTTAATGTATGTATGAGACACTGTATCACACAATGATGTTCTGGCCAAAAGGTCAAAATCACTGATACGCATGGCAACCATCTGCTGTCCGCCATCCAACCGTCAACTTATGTTTTTAAACATAAGTGGATGGATGGATGGCGGACAGCAAATGGTTGCATGCGTATCAGTGATTTTGACCTTTTGGCCAGAACATCATTGTGTGATGCCGTGTCATTAAGGAGGCATGTGTCCAAGTTTAGGACCAGTATGATCAACCAAACATGAGATATAAACAGAAAAGTTGAGCTAAACACAAATTAGACGCTGCTGGGCGACGTGCATGGTATCACAATAGCTCATTTTACTTCGTAGGTGAGATAAAAATGGTCTCTTGCACTCTATAGTAACCTACAACATTTGTTTGAATTCCATCCACCGCTTTCGGAGGAGTTACATTACAAAGAGACTGGCGTGGATCGCTGTGAAAAATCTGGAGGTCTTAATGGGAAATGATCTGTGAGAGCATGGGTTAAAATTAACATGAGCGCGAGGTTAGCAGATATTGACCAGGGCTAGTACAATTTGTAACTGACCAACCCAATGGTAACAATTTGACATGTCAACTCTTTAATGGTCAAGGTGGTCAAAAAATTCCTCTACTGTGGGCAGAGCAAGACGACTATTTTTGGAAATTTACCAGTAGAATGACTGGCTCGATAATTGAGCCAGTCATTTCAGTGGTAAAATTAAAAAAATAGTCTTCCCTTGGTCTGCAAAGATTTGAAGGGCTATAGTAGAATCTAGTAATTACTAGTCCTATCTAAATGTAGTGGCTCATCTGGCTTAATTTAAAACTATTGAGAGGGTGTCAAATGATGTGCGAGAGTGTGGGCAGGACTAAGGGAAATCTAGATAAATCTGGAAGACACCAATCTCTGACCACATAAAATAAATGCTGTCAGCCAATCCACAATCATATGGATAACCCACACACCAAATTTGGTTGAATTCCACCCAACTGTTTGGGAGGAGATAGCATGATGAATGGATGGAGACAAATGTATCCTAATTTTTTCAAAACATGGAGATAAAGAAAGGACTCGAGGAGATTTTAAAGGTAGGTAGGTAATTAATTCAACGTCATCATACTAAAACTAGATTTTCTTTAACACTCATGCAGGGTTTTGCGGAGGCAGGGCCCTTGCACCATTTAGTGCTCTAAAATTCACACCATCCAATCATTACCTTCACACATGGTTCATTGAGCTAATGGATTTTAGGACAGAGATATCTTCCATGTATGTACTTGATCCAACATTTGTCAAAATGACCTATGATTTCTTGAGGAAGTGGGACAGTTCACCCCACAAAGCAACCGGATCGGCAGAACCCGGCTCATATCATCCAAAACCGGTTTCTGCAGTGGTGTTGAGAAATATTTATTTGCAGACCAAGAAAAGGCTATTTTTGAAAATTTATCACTGGAATGACTGTCTCAATAACCGAGCCAGTCATTCGTCATAAATTTTCAAAAATAGTCTTCTCTTGTTCTGCAAATAGATATTTTCCTATCGGTCATTGGTGGTCTGACTTGAATCAGTCTTTCACTCTCCTGACATGCGCGATTCACTGTCCTCAGCGGTCACTCACCTGGAAACACCAACTCTCCACCAGAAAACTTTGAAGTCTAGATGCTCTCCGAGAGCAGCTGAGGCCAGGTATAAATAGGCTTAAAGGCTGTTTTGTTGTCTATGAAATTTAAATATTTTTTTACTAGTTTCCATAGAATTTTTTCTTTCAAACTTCACATCACCCGAGTTGTAACCACCATGCATGCCACCCAGAAAAATTAATGAATAATCCAACATGCTTATCAGGTACCACTGTACCACAATGCATGTCACCCAACAAAATGAATGAATAAACTGGCATGATTATAATCGTGCTGGTTTATTCTAACAAATATTATCGGCGAGGTACGTGGTGGTATAGTGAATATCACTATGAGCGATGTATGCTGTACTCAGACAGAGTGAGATTATAGTAGCTAATTTGAGAGGAATCCAGTTTTAGCCATTCCCCGCTCATCTCTAGCTAAGCTCTACCCAAGCTTTACCTGCATTGGGATCGATCTCTGTACTCTCTGAATCTCAAATTCCTGAAAACTATACATGTAAGCTGTTGATATGACAGCAACAACTCCCAGTCAAATTAGTTAAAAAATATTCGACATCATTTTTATTAACCCTTTAATGGTCATGCCGACCAAAACTGGCCTCTGTTATGGCCTTGTGAAATTCCATTTACAGGCCAAGAGAATATAATTTTTGAAAATTCACCACAAATGACTGGCTCAATGGCCGAGCCAGTAATTTGTTATAAATTTTCAAAAATCGCATTCTCTTGGCCTCTAATTAGACATTCAATAAGTGGATATTAGAATTTTCTTCACCAAATTTGTCCATTAAAGGGTTAAATAGAATACATATAGTCCGTCATCAATTAAGTGTCTGTGACGATTGACGAACTTATCTACGTCATTCATTATGTCATTGATTATGTTGTCATCCTTATGCATCATGTAGTCTTGTCATCCTTATGCATCATGTAGTTGATTATGACATCATGAGTGATGGATAAAATGGAAAGGTCCATTATGTAATGCTTATAACTCCAGGTGTAATCATATTTGTTTCACTTTCTATTTCAGCTCCTGTTGAAACATAGCCAGACCAAAAACAAATGTTGCAAAAATAAACGTACGAAATCTGGCACAGTAGGACAAAAATTTGAAAGACCACTCAGTACTATATGACCTGTGACCAGCAACATCATTCATCAACACAGACAGTAGCATAACCATAAAACACCGCTGATCAACAGCATGGGCAATATTATATAGGACCAAGATAGTTTACCTTTGTTCTAGAGACTGGACTTGTATTGTTATTGATCATCGATAACAATACAAATCTCAAAATCAACAGTAAAGTAAACTTAATCTTGGTCCTATATAATATTGCTCATGCTGCTAATGAGTGCTGCTTTGCGCTACTGTCTGTGTTGGTGATTGTTTGAGCAAACTCTGCATTATATCAATATGGCAGCATTCAATAACAATGACATTAAACTTTTTTAAGTGAATGAATAAACAATTTAATCAAATCCAAAATGACCAGGTTTGACTTATTTACTGTATGTAGGTAAAGGTTGTATGGTGTTTTCATCATTTCTTTGATCTTCAGTGGAACAAGGATTGAGAATTTTTCCCCATTGTAAACAGCAGAACAAGGTAGTTAAAGGTAAGTAAAGCTCCAGCTTTACAACCCTTTACTGTCCAATATTTGTCAAGAAAATGTAAATTTCTGCTGAACCCTTTAATGGGTAAATTTGGTCGAGAAAATTCCAATTGTCTCATAAAATGTCAATTTGCTGATCAAGAGTATTCTGGGAGCCAGTCATTCCAGTGATAAATTTTCAAAAATAGTATTCTCTTAGTCAGCAAAAGGGCATTTCTCAGGAACACTGCAGAGGCTGGTTATGACTGATTTGACCATTAAAGGGTTAATAAATGCCCATTTGCAAGCTAAGGCAATTTTTTAACATTTAGAACTGTAATGATTAGCTTGGTTATCAAGCCTGTTATTCCAGTGGTAAAATCTTAAAGTAGTCTTCTCTTGGCCTGCAAATGGTCATTTCTCAAGACAATTTGGTTTCAGAGGCCAGTTTTGACCACTCACTGAGTCACGGTAAAAAATTAATTCTTGTTCTGCATATGGACATTTCTCAAGGCTACCACAGAACATGTTTTCACCAGCTGGAGTGTTAAAGGGTCAATTGCTAAAATGTACAATTCTTATAACAGTGACTAACTACTAACTCTTGGTATGTTATTGGTATATCTAATCCTGTTAGTTAGAGCTAATTCAATATAACAAACTTTAAGTTAATTAAATTCAAACGGCACAAATGATCATGGAGAATGCACCAAAATAGCCCAAACTTCAGGGCAAACTCTTTGTCATTGATTGGAGAAGTTCAATCAATCTGTAGTGTACCAGCTTCAAGTCTTTCCAGTAGTGGTGGCTTCCTCATCGTCAAACATGTCATCATCAGAAGATTCACTGTCCCACACATTAGCTGTCTCACCATTACTATCAGTGTCTGATTCCACGTTTACAACGCCACGATGAGTGATATTTGGTTTAAAATATATAGCCAGTAATATACTATATACATGTACTGTTAGGCCCTATGACCTGACAGCGGCTGTTATGGTCATACGCCGCCCTCAGACTTCAGCGCAGAAATCAAACACATTATTCATAGTTTCGCACATCCGGGCATCTTGAATTCGGCCGCCATTAAAGTTGGGCAAAACTTAATACATGCTAAAGAGGACTGCCCATACAAACTCATTGTTTACATTTTCCTTGATGTTCAAACCATTAAATCCTGAGTCTGAAAATCTGTAATAACCCTGTTAGGTATCAGAAAACATGAAATCATGAGTGAATTTCGCAATATATTAAAGAAAATGTAATTAAGGTTTAACGGCCCATTACTCGTAATGTTAAATTAGCCCCTCTGAAAATGGCGTATCTCCCAGGGTATTATGGGAAATTTGATTGTGATGACGTCATTGCGATTCTATGAATATAATACAGGGTGGGAATATCGCCTCCAACAAGGGAGTACTTCTACTATTGCATTAACGATTTCAAATGACAAGAGAAAATAATAAATTTGTTACGAATGTGTAAAAATTCTGGTGAATATTTTGAAACTAATTTGACTGAAAGCCAGCTTCCAGTCAAATTGCTTTCAAAATATTCAACATCATACATATATAATGACTGTAAAAGTGGAATTCTGGGATTTCAGGTTCAAATGGATAAAATGTGGTAATTCATTGGTTTAGATTTGGGGCCTACTTCCCTGATAATGCAGGTTACTAGGCCAATATTGGCCCAGTAACCTGCATTATCATTCTTGTTTTAGTAAATGTGATGTCACCGATAATGAGAAAGTTATTGATTGTCGCAAGGGAGCCGCAGACACAAAATATATATATAATATTCATTTCGTCCTGGTCACGAAAAAACAATGTTGATCATAAGCAATCCGATAAACTCGATCATCGACGCGTGTCTTTGTTTACAGTTTTCGAGATAACTAACTTGAAGCACTGTCAGTAATAAGCCAGAGCTAAGATGCCGAAGCGGTCAAATATATAGGCATCACACTTTCTGATTGGCAGTTTCGTTATTCCGTGTTATCTGTCTACTTTTTAGTCTGTGGCGTACACGAAATGTGCGTAGATTGATGAATTGCACACACAAAAATATGTTATTTTCTAAACAGTTGACGCCATCTTTGCTAGATCTGATTAAATATGCGTGTATTCTCGACCAATCAGACGGTGATACCCATTGCCGAAAACGGGTAATAACGTTATGTATTCGGATACTCCTGGAGTGAGTTCAGGAAGGCGAATGTTTGGCGAACGTTCGCGTTCTACGCGGTACTGTGTTCAGTATATAATGGAAAACGTTTTGCGCGGTCCTGAACGCACCCCAGGCACGGGTAAAACATCTATGTATGCATGTGCATGTCTATGTAAAAGCAGAGATTTTCAGTTACATATTATGTATGAAATAGCGAAATCGAAAACAACCGAATGTCAAGTTTGCAGATTTTGTAAATCGTTTCCATTTCCGTTATAAGACAAATTTGGCATAACACACTAGCTGCAACTGGTGCATATATTGTTCTAAAAAGTTATGCCTATTACGTCGGCTCAAATTAGACTATATTGTAATAAACCCATTTCAGAGAATATCTTGGTTTATTCATCCAGATTTAAAAAGAAATTGTGGATTGAAAATTTATTAAAATATACGCACTGTCATCACACTAGCTTCATACTCAGTAAAGAATACCCAGGTGCGGAGTTCACACACGTCCATTTTATACAAAATTCGGATTGATTACGATGATGACATTTCGACAATTATCATTTACAGCCACAAAAAAGCTAAAGGCGGTGCATGTATTTAACACATATATGGCTCCAATTGCAATTTAAGTTTACATGTACGGGTCCTTGACAGACTATAGACCGATTCCACTTTATGTTTAATGACGCGTAGTAAGAATCTTTGTAGCGTTAATGAATATATTTGATTGCGCGTTTGACTTTTTCTGACGGGTTTAAAATATTTCATGATACGTTTAACATGTAGGACGTGTTAGACTTTCCGTTAGACGCGCCTATAAAATAAATACAATGCGTTTGGTGTTTGGCCAGGCCTGGATACGCTACAAGGTTTTGACGCGTTCAAGACGCATTTTTGTTTAGTTTTTGCTTCGTCAAACAGTAAAGCTAACTAAGGTCTGTACTGTATCACAATGATAAGTAAAAAAAGAGACGTGAACAACCTTCGAGAGAACAGGACCACTTACACATCCATAAGTCGAACCTGTGAACACAAAGCACAAGGGATTAATAGCCCTAGGCGCTGGGAGAAATTTAACAAGGATTCCCAGCGCCTGAAAACGCGGTAACGCCAAAACGGCCACGACGAAAACCTGTAACATATAAAGGTTACAAGTCTATAATTAATAAATGGAACAATATCACCTTAACAGATGATGAGGAGGACTCCTCTGCAGACTTTGCATCAGCCATAATCCAAAAGGTGATAGATATTATCGAAAATTCTCAAAAAAGAGACTAGGAATGTTTTCAACATGTGGTTGGTCAGCCAATATATTGATAAACAGAAGTACCAGTATGCGCATGCGCAGTGGGTGGGATCTGTCATGTGCATGACTGTGTACATCCACCTGCCCACCTAACTTTTTATAATTCTGAATATTATTGAATTTTTATCCCATATACTAGTATATCAAGAGTATTAGGTAGGTAAGTATGTTCTCAAGATGTGAAATTTGCCATTTAAGACCATAGAGGTTATGGTGGTTTCTACTTTTTCGGAATGTTGGATAGTGAGGTCAGTGTACTGTTCTAAATAGAATCGTTTGTCATTTAGTTGTCTTAACGCCTCTGAGTTGTAGGAGACTGAGTCCTGTATGACAGTGGCCTGACCTTTGTCAGCCTATTTGATAACTATAGTTTTGTCATCTGCTAGTAGTTTGAGTTCTTTCCTTTGTGATTTGGAAAGATTGTCCGATTTGGATTTCCTATGTATGGAATTGACCAGATCAGACGTGACTGCTCTAATGAACGCATCTAGTGCAGCATCATTGCCTGGATGGGCTGTCCATAAACTAGATGGTTTGAATTTCTTTGACAGTTTGTCACAGAAGTCGTCAGATTGTGTTGTGACAGCTGTTTCAGTGACATCTATAGAGGACTCGTTCCCAAAGTATGGTGGATGTTGGAAATGGAGTTTCAATCTAAGTCTTCTAAAGAATCTAGTGAGGTCTTTATACAGTTGGCCCATGTTTGGCTCTATGATGGTGGGACTAAAGCCTAGTTCAAGGGCGTTCCTTACAGTTTGGGATATAACCCTCGATAAAAGATTGACTACAAATGGTTTGTTTGTAACAGGATGGTCGATTTATATTGGAGAAACGTATTTAAGTTAAGTATGTTAGACAAGGTTGTCACATAATTGACAGCAACATTGTTTACGTTAATTGTTCCAGTAGTTTGTACACCGCGTTGAGTGTCTTGTTTCTTCCTTGGCCCTTTTCCTGTGTTCTGTTTCTGGATCGATTTGGACTTCGGCTTACCCTGCGTATATTTCATTTTTCGGCACATTTCTGTTGGTATTGTTGTTTCGGTGGACGTTGTTGTTTCCTTCCCCTTGTGTTGCTGTTGGGCCGGCCTTGTTGTAAGGACAGGCCCCTCGCACGTTTGGGTGGACTCACAGATCTTTCCTGTGTGCACAGGATACTGCTGCGGACAGCTTGTTCCGCTTCTCGAAACACAGTTTCCTTTTCCACAGCCAGAAGGAAATCTGCTTTATATTTTCTAGTAACCTCTGAAAGTTTATCAGCACGATTTCGTAGTAAATCAATAGCTTGCGTGGTTTATTGTAAATTGATATCAGAGTTTTTTCTCCCATAGTTTTGAAAGTTCTATGTCGTCACTTGGTGGGGTGAAACGAACTGATATAACTAGTTCTCACCTGCGCTATTCTGCGTCACGATCCTGGAAGCACTGAAGCCACAGTTTTACGCAAGGACCGCAAACCTTACTGGATCCACCAACTCCATACAATAGATCTTGTTGTATTAATCACGCAGATTGGTAACCCCCACACCCTGTGGGTGAGACACCATACATACACCTTGGGTTACCAACTCGGGACAATAAATTATGATGTCAAACCCAACACGTCACACACACAATTACGTCACACGCACATATGACATCATGCTACATTGATGTCACAACCCCAACCGCCACAACCTATTTGGCATTTTTACCATTGTAATGGCCACTTACTCCTGTACTGTCTGTGGTTCTGAGTTTAAAGAAAATTCCAGTTTATCACGACAAGTCTATAAAGCACGGCAACAACTCACGCACACCCTGTCAACACTGCCACGCAAGCTTTTCATACAAAGAAGACCTTCATTGACACATCAACAAGAGACACAAGCGCACAGAATCACGGACTGTCAACCACAGCCCTCCTCAGACACACCATGTGAGAAGTAGCACACCAGCCAGAGGAGTAACTTCTCCCATACAGATTACCACCACTCAAACGTTCACACCCCCACAAGAGGCACCACTCGACTTATCGAACCACAACACCGTTCAACACATCGACATCACCACCGCCACAAAAACCAGGCTCAACACATTAGAACCACCTCTTCTCCCAGTGGATATTGACTTCTAAACATTCGACAAAGAGCTTAACGAGTTTTTATATTCAAACCTGCTCTCTGGCAACAACATCATTTCAGCTGCCCCCTCTTACAGCCTCGAGGACGAGAACATATTTTTGGACCCACAAGCAGAAATCAATTTTGATCTAATGGAACAGCCTGTTCCTCTCTTCCACATGGCTCTGCGTTCTGCCTGCACAGATCAACACAGACAGAATAGAGGTAAGATTAATCCATTCACTTTAAGGTTAATGCCAACCTGCAATCTACAGGTATACTTGAACCAAACTTGACAAATTAAGCTATAACATACAGTTACCATAAACTAAGGTCTCAGAAGTCCATTGATGAGTAAGCCAAACTAGGTATGAAACGCTACGAGTCTGGATCACTGGGAGGTGATGGAAACATCACTGATGCTTTTTCTATAGATAGGAAGAGTGATAACCAAACTACTGGTCTATTTGCCACTGACTACATTGTTATCACTTTTCGATAGATATGCAAGACTTGCAATCTATGATCTTTTTAGAGCACATACACCCCCCACCCCACCCATAACACCCGCAGACGTGAAAGGATAATAGTATACATAACGCACCCACCACGGGTGCGGATGTGGGCACGCATGTCACACATAGCGCGTGCGCTCGCGCTCGCGCACGTGCCCACACACACACACAGCTGGGGAAACGAACCCACCGCCCTATGTGTCTACACACCAACCCACAAACCTCCCCCAAAAACCAAGGAGGAATTAAATCTGAATCTAAAATTAATAAATTCACATTTGTTCTAAAAATTGTTTGGAATTTAAAAAAAACTTTTTAAAGATTTAAAAATTAAAAACAAAACCTCTATTAAACAAATAGCTGCACACAAACGGCCAACAATGGCGGATCATACCTTCATATACTGAGTGTATGCGGCTACGGCGGGTATGGGCGGCTAACTAACCGCCCTATTCAAAGAGGGACCACCACAAGTTGCAGCAAAATGCGGGCAATACGTAATGGCGGGCAACACCACGTACCCGCATTAGCTGCACCCAGATCGAATGTAGCATGGTTACCCGCACAGGGAACCTATATAAAGGGTCAGAATCTGACCATTGGCATCCAGACTCTTCTTAAACAAAGAAAGCGTCAGGCAAAAGTTTTCGAGTTTTAGTCTTTATTACCGTTCTGATTGTTTCCATCTTGAAAGTTGGTGTCTATGAACTTGTTCAATGGCTTGAGGTTGAGGATTGGTCTCCACCCTCCAGTGCTCTTTGTTATTAGAAACATGGTTGAACAGAAGCCTGGGCAATTTTGTGATGGTTAAATTGCTCCTTTTTGTATGAGGGAATTTATTTCTTCCTCTATACACAACTGTTGATCTGGATCTCTTGGAATTTGAGTCCAGATCGGGACCAGAGACAGGTGCGATGGCGGCCCTATCACCCATTCGGGCTAGTACCCGACTGAAAGCCATCGCAAGACTAAGCGGTCCTGGGTTAACCGCTCCCACTCCTGCTTGTGGAGGGTAAATCGACCTCCCACTGGTACACCTAGGGAGAGACGTGGACATAAGCAGTGCAAGAGTGGGACTGTCTCAGGTTCTAGAAGCACTAGAATGGCCTCTGTGGCAATCTGCCCATCAGGCACGATTCCCACGACCAGATAGATCCTTGCGTGCCACGGCCCGCACCATGCACACCTCAGTGAGCGGATGGCTGCCTAGCTGGGTGCATTTGAGGAGCCTGCGCACCCTCCCCACCCCCACTGCAGGCCGGTGCTGCATGGCCTATGCTGCGCCAGTGGCTGGCTTGACTTGAGCAGCCACCATGCGCCTGCTGTGGATGGTACGCAGGGGGCGCTGCACGAACGCGCTCCCTACGGAGCACCTCAAATTGCTCGCGTAGTTTGCCCGTAGATTATTGACTAGAGTGACAGTCTCCTGGAGGTGTCTATATCCCTCACCCCCAAAGAGACCAGAACCTGACATAGTTGTCTGCAGCAGCTTATTGAACAAATCCTGTGACGGGCACAAATTTTCTAAGGCCATCCTGGATGGCTCTCTGAACTGAGATGGGGCTTGCTTGGTGCGAGGCAGATGCTGTTACTACACGCTGTGACAGCTAGGTGATATGCAAGAGCGCCGCTATAGATGCTCTACAGCTCTCCTCTGCATCACGCAATGCGGTATTTACTGAGCGCGCTGCGCTTGAGCACAGCGCTCCCATGTCAGAATGGGAGCCTGGCCGCGTGTCTTCGCCAAGCACTGCGTGATCATCAGTGCTCTGCTTTGGCACTATACTGTACTTCTGGTATTGACCAGCAACAATACGACACCGCTTAGCCACTTCGTGGGGGGCCTTCGCAAACCATCCATTAGGTTTAATAGATGTCTCTGCCGCCGTGAACATATCCACGATATGCTCTGCTAATGGCAGAGATGTCATAGAGTTAACTGTCGGCTTTCCAGCCAGCCACAGGCGCTGGTCCCGCTGGCTAACCGACTGATCCACGTTGAGCTCTGGCCTGATCCTCACCAGCCATTGGCATGCGTCAGACCAGTCCTGTGAGTGCTCGAGCAGGCATGGGCTTTCGACGTCCTCTACAGCACTCGCCGGTGTGAACGTGGCTGGAGCCATGGATACACCTGGCAAGCCAGAGAAAACATGTCGGCCCGAGAGAGCAGGCATGCTTTACACTGTGGCTAGGCCAGGCACCGGTGCCATGGAAGCCTGTGGGGTGTAATTCACCACACCATGGCCCGGACCAGCTGCCGTCATATCCTCGGCAAGATGAGGGATGCAGTACGTGCGGTTATCCGCTCCAATCCGGGCCACCCTTTGAGCTATAAGGCCTACCCCTGCGGGAGTAGTCCCATATAAGTTTGCCCGAGATCTACTGGAGCCACCACTGATTAACGTACATTTTCGGATCACGGACTACGATGAACACCAGAATCAGCGGTGGGGATTTTCTGCTCAGGGGCAGAGGAAGAGGACAATAAATCACCTGGCCCAGGGAGCATGCCGCGAAGCAACTCTGGAACCAGATCTTTTATTGTTCTTTTCATCTCCATCATTTCCAACCCGAGTCTCCATTTCCGAAGAAACAGAGGCCTTTCTCTTGCCCTTACCACTTACATGTACACTCTTTCACACGCTTCTCCTTCTCCGACGCCTTATCCTTTGCCTGTAATGACAAAAATTCAGAGAATAAGCACCACCCCCCACCCTGTTTACAGACATTACATTTTAATAATGGACCACAAGGTGAACATTTAACACACAGATGGGGCGCACACCTAAACTTTATAGAGTGGCTACAGACCACACAAGGTTTCTGAAAAAAGGGCATAAGACGAAGACAGTGAGTTTATAGTTATTTAATTAAATAAACTAACCAATTCAAAGAGGAGAAAACATCAACAGACCATAAAGGGACAGTTGAAAGATAGATGAACAGCCTACACTCAAGGTCGTTATTAATAGTAACATGGCTGATTATGACGTCATGAATTTCATAAAAAGAAAACACAGACTTAGAAACAACGTTCAGCTGTAAGACGAATTGTATTCAAACTACAAGAGCATACTCAACAGTAAATGAATGCAGCAATAGCCCATGATAATGATACAGATAAACACCATGACAAAAAATAATGGCAGCAAATATTCATAAATATTTCTAAATATATTAGTGCCATGTAGCATAACTAGAGTACCTGCGTCTTTAGCAAAGGCCTACCACGTTCAGTTCTTGATAACTCCACCAGAAGAACCACGCCTCACCACCACTTATATATATATGCAAGGGGTGGAACCAGAGGGCATAATGACAAACACGCTCTTATGGGAGCTGGTATCACCCTGGCCATACTTTTTTCTTATCATTTTTTTTAGGGAAAAGGTGTAGACAAACCCTTAAATGTGCAGGGTTCTGCCCAGGATGAAATTAATGCCAGACATTTTTACGGAAATTTTACAAAGTCCCTTGAAATAGAGCTTAATTTCAACAAGATATGTGAAAAGTGGTGGTTAAAAAAGATAGTTGTCTTTAGTGCTGGTTAAAATTGTTGAGTGGTGGCTAATCCCGACCAGTGTGGGCAGAACCCTGGATGTGTACAAACCTCCTGACAGGAACCCGTCGACAAATATAAAGAGAGATTAGTATTTCATGGCACCAGATAATAATATACCAGTTTTCTGTGCGACTATCATGTCTATACCACGTCACGGAAATAGGTGACACCGCGTAACTAAGATGTAACAAAAACAAAATTGTAATTGAGATCACCTGATAACTTAGTCCTGGCATAGCCTCAGGCGATCCACAAGGGTCAGCCATGTCTAACACGCTCCAAAACAATTTCCAAAAAGATAATTGAGCAAAACCAAGCAAGAACTTTTAGTAAACAAACATGTGTTTCAGACCAATATTCAAGAATGAGGCTGTGTCAGTCTGCGCATGTGCGAGCTGGGGCCAGCATCCAGCAGACTGACAGCTGGCTACCTGCCCAGAAGGGGCAGCTTTCTTTTTTAATCTGGGGTTATTGAGTCTAGGTTGATATTTAGGAAATACCATAGAGTGTCAGGGAGGTAAGTATATCTCTTGAAATGAAGTTGTTATAGCAAGTGTCACCTGTATTACCTACTGATTATCATAATTTTGACAATAATTTGACAAAAAGGTGTTGCCGCCATAAACACAGAAGGCTTCCCGTTAATATTCAGTAGCTTTCTCTTATGCATTCCTTGAAACTGATACACTTGAACTGCGCAGTAGTGGTCTATGACCTGTCGAGCCACTGCAGTGAACTCATCCTATACGCTTGCATCTCAAGCCACTGCAGCGAACTCATCCTATATGCTTGCATCTCAAGCCACTGCAGCGAACTCATCCTATATGCTTGTATCTCAAGCCACTCCAGCGAACTCATCCTATTGTAGATATCGGATTGTCTTGTGGGAAGTCATGACCCCGCGGGATGTCTTATATTTACGAGTAAGACCTCAGTGAAATTCATCTTTGAAAATACCAGGTGAGCTAATGAACTGAGTAACATTATAGTATCATGTATGTACGTTTTAGGACGCTGCACTGGTTGACATTGGCCAGTGCTGCTGATACACAGTTTCAGAGAAAAGCAGTATCGAAACTGATGCGAAACTGTAGCTAGAATAATTATATAGTGAGTTAGGAATGAAATAAACTAAAGTAGAACCGACGGTTCTGAGTTGGTGGAATCTGTCAATAGTTGAAGATGAAAGTTGTTGCTGTGGGATCGGCACACACTTTTATAATGTTCAGCAGTCGTTTCGGCCAGTAGTTAGTAAATATTCGAGTGAAAAGAATCGATAGGAATTATAGGGACAGACTGACATTAGTTGTTGACGGTCAGCATTCCGACTCCCTTAAGCAAGTACCACAACACCAGCTGGCAATGAGATCATACAGCTCATGTGCTTATTAACGTTCATTTCCTACAGGCTTATCCAGGATAGGCAAGGGTCAGGACAGAGGCATTGTAGCGTCCTGTAGGAATTAATAACACAATCGAAATTTGTATATCAACTATATGTCAATCAAAGAAAGGCATGCTACAACAACACATACCCTAATGTTGTTAGTTAGCTGACAGATCGCATCAAATCAGAACCAGCCAACACCACTTTGACCCTGTTTTACATTATCTCCGTAGAAAAGAAGCCCAGAGTTTGATTAGTCAAGATGACGTCATAATCAATGAGCATTGAATCAAACGCTGTGGCAGAGAAACAAAAGGAATAGAGTTTCAAAGTGAAATCGAGAGATAGGCGAACAGGGATTGGTCAGAACGACCAACGGGAATAGGCATGAACTTCTAGGAAGGGATAAGCAGATGTTGATTGGAGGCAATGATATGTAGGCCAATCAAACTGTGATTATATCTACCTAGAAGGATGAAGGGAACAGAAACTATGTATTACGATATATATAGATCTATATATCGTAATATGTATAGAAATTAGGAAACTGTAAACTGTATATAAGAGGCATTTTGTCTCTCAAATCTTTAATCTTCACCATCTGTGATTCCGTAGCAGACCGTTGCTACGACCGTCGTAAGCGTGATAAATCAGACCAGAAGTTTTCTGGGAGTAATCCATTACAAGTAAAGCTACGTTAAGAGAATTCAAATTAAGAGTAGGATTAGATACTAGCAGTAAATCGTTTATTAAGTCAAAGTATTTGTTATAATCGTGAAAGTATAATTCACCATTGTTATATTTAGTAGTTAATGTAAAGTTAATGTATTAATAAAAGCATCACCTTGTACATACAAGGCAAGAGTTTGGTTGTGTATCAGTTAACTCCTGAGTACAGAGAAACACTGTACCTTATCTGAGAATCTTGTGATAGTTAGATTAGGCCCTGATTACTAAATAAAATATCTTCATACCACCATTGGAGAGGCGAGCCAGTAATCATAAATGCTGCATCTTCGAAAAGATAGATGGTCGCAGCAATCATAACATCATAGTCTTTTCGAGGCTGTAGTAGTTAAGTGCAGGTAGTAAGATCGAAAATCTTCACTATGTGCTTGCATCTCAAGCCACTGCAGCGAACTCATCCTATATGCTTGCATCTTAAGCCACTGCAGCGAACTCATCCTATATGCTTGTATCTCAAGCCACTGCAGCGAACTCATCCTATATGCCTGCATCTCAAGCCACTGCAGCGAACTCATCCTATATGCTTGCATCTCAAGCCACTGCAGCGAACTCATCCTATATGCTTGCATCTCAAGCCACTGCAGCGAACTCATTCTATATGCTTGCATCTCAAGCCACTGCAGCGAACTCATCCTATATACTTGCATCTCAAGCCACTGCAGCGAACTCATCCTATATGCTTGCATCTCAAGCCACTGCAGCGAACACTCATCCTATATGCTTGCATCTCAAGCCACTGCAGCGAACTCATTCTATATGCTTGCATCTCAAGCCACTGCAGCGAACTCATCCTATATGCTTGCATCTCAAGCCACTGCAGCGAACACTTATCCTATATGCTTGCATCTCAAGCCACTGCAGCGAACTCATCCTATATGCTTGCATCTAAAGCCACTGCAGCGACCACATCCTATATGCTTGCATCCCAAGCCACTGCAGCGAACTCATTCTATATGCTTGCATCTCAAGCCACTGCAGCGAACTCATTCTATATGCTTGCATCTCAAGCCACTGCAGCGAACTCATCCTATATGCTTACATTTCAAGCCACTGCAGCGAACTCATCCTATATGCTTGCATCTCAAGCCACTGCAGTGAACTCATCCTATATGCTTGCATCTCAAGCGATAACGAATGACTGATTAATTACATGAAGTGTGACCCCTATTTGTTTGAGAATTCCCTATCAGTAGAGAAAATAGACTCATATATTGTGGCATCTGATATTTGAAAGGAACATCACATGTGAATAGTGCATGCTGGGTAAATTGCACTATTATTATCGGGGCACGAGACCTTTAATTGAGGCATGGTATAAAAAATTATAACAAGAGACCCAAGGGCCTGTGACGCTCACCGTGACCAAATTAAATTTTAACCATTTGCATCTAAAGACATGATGGATACTTTTTGAAAAATCCAAGATGGCCACAAAATAAATTGACCAATCAAAACTCTCGTTTGATATGTTGAAGCATACCAGGCAAGCTCATTGAAATCGGGCCATCATTTATAAATGAGTAGCGTTTTAAATGGGTCCAGAAAATTTTCAAAGAATTCAAGATGGCCACCAGAGAATCAACCAAGCAAAATTCTGAATAGAGGTTCTAGAGCCCTCCATGATAGAATCCTTCCAATCAAAATGCTGTGTACATTTTCTGAAGGGTCCTTCCAGCCAAATTCTTTTGAAATCCGCACAGCGGTTAATGAGGAGTACCATTTTGACAAATTCCAGTAAATTTTTCATAGTCTAAGATTTGTATCTCAAAAAATGGACAATCAAAATTCTGTATACAAGTTCTGAACTATACAGCCATAGGGTTCTTTCAGCCAAATTAAGTTGAAATCTGCAAAGTGGTTAATGAGGAGAAACGTTTTAGAGCAAGTTCATGGACAGATCACAGATGACAGACATACCGATGGATGCCATAGCATAAGCTCACCTGGCCTTTCGGGCCAGCTGAGCTAATAAGGGCAGAGAGAAATGATTACACCCTTTAAATTATTCATTGACTTCAGATTTTTTTAATCAGTCATCAAATTTTCACAATTTTCAGATTTTTTAAGTCTAGGAACAATTTTCAGCAAATTCATTTTAACAATCAGCATAGATAGCTCAATTGAAGTAAAGGCTTAAGGGTATTCAAATCTACTGTTTTACTCATATGACATATGTCTGAAATGCATTCTTACCAAATATAGAAAAGCGACAAGCTCCGGCGAAAGAGAATTGGTGTACGAACAAGATCCATGACTGTGTATGTTCTTGTACCGGCATCAGTACCATGCTCAAACTGGTCCTTCACTACATCAAGTTTAGCTGTAACATTCACTCGATTGAAACGGGCAATTGTCTTTATGATGTTGTCAACCTCGGAGTATCGTTTTTTCAAATACAACCATCGAATAGACTCAGGAATCAGCCTGACATAACATAAATGTGAAAGACAAAAGACCATATAAAACAAAACAACAGGTCCAAGGGCCTAAGGTGCTCACCTGGACCATTGGCATTTAAACCATTTGCATTTAAATATACATGATGGATGATTTTCAGAAAATCCAAGATGGCCATCAAAAGATTGACCAATCAAGACTCTCGTTTAATATGTTGCATCCTACCGTCATAGGATCGTTTCACCCAAGTTTTGTTGAAATCGAGCTATTGACTGAAGAAGTGCTGTTTTGAAATGGTTCTGGAAACCTTTAAAAAAAATCAGATTACTGCCAAAACATTGACCTATCAAAATTCTGAATAGAATTTCTAGCTAATTTCATTGAAATTGCCCAAGTGATTAATGAGTAGCATTTTATATGAATTACCATTTTCCAGAAAATCCAAGATGGCCACCATCAAAATCAAGCTGTCAAAATTTTGTATACATGTTCTGAAGCGTACCGGCCTAGCGTCCTACAAGCCAAGTTTGCTTGAACTCATTCAAGCGGTTAATGAGTAGCCTTTTAACTGATTTCCTAAAATTTTCAGTAAATCCAAGATGGCCACCGGAAAAATGGACCAATCAAAATTGTGTATACAAGCTCTGAAATCTACCAGCCTAGTATCCTTCCAGACTAATTTGGTTGAAATTGCCCAAGTGATTAAGGAGGAGTAGCATTTTATATGAATTCCCATTTTTCGGAAAATCCAAGACGGCCACCATCAAAATCAAGCTGTCAAAATTCTGTATACAAGTTCTGAAGCGTCCCGGGCTAGAGTTCTTCCAGCTGTGTTTGGTTGAAATCGGCCAAGCGGTTAATGAGTAGCCTTTAAACTGATTTCCAACAATATTCAGAAAATCCAATGCAAGTTCTGAAGCCCTAGGTTCGTTCCAGCCAGTCTGGTTGAAATCACCCAAGTAGTTAATGAATGAGGAGTAGATGGTTTTCAGCCATTTTTAGGAAAATTCAAGATGGCCGCCGAACAAATTGACCAATCAAAATTATATGCAAGCTCTGAAGCATACCACTTTAGGGTCCTGCCAGCCGAGTTTGCTTGAACTCGTTCAAGCGGTTAATGATGAGTAGCCGTTTAACTGATGGTCGCCGGAAAAATGGACCAATCAAAATTCTGTATACAGTTATGAAACCTATAAGCATTTTAAATGATTTCCCACCATTTTTCAGAAAATCCAAGATGGCCACCAGAAAAATTGACAATGAAAATTCTGTATACAAGTTCTGAAACCTAACAGCCTAGACCTTCCAGCCAAGTCTGGTTGAAATTGCTCAAGCAGTTAATGAGTAGCGTTTTAAACAATTTCCTGCCATTCTTCGGAAAATTTGAGATGGCCACCGTAAAAATAGACCAATCAAAATTCTGTATACAGGTTCTGAAGCCTACCCAATAGGATCCTTCCAGCCAATTTAAGTTGAAATCCGTCAAGCAGTTAATGAGGGGTACCGTTTTTAAGCAAAAGTTGACAGACACCGGATTACTGATGGATGGACAGATGGACGGTCACCATGGCATAAGCTCACTTGGCCATCCTGGTCAGGTGAGCTAAAAGCACCAGATTGCGCACGCTTTCCATCCCATTTTGTAACATTGTTTTAAATATTTAATTTTCTGTATTTATTTTTAGATCACGACGAAAGTTGGGGAATTTTGGTGTATAGGTATAATCTTTCTTGTGCACAAATTTCAGCCAAATCTGTGATACTTATAGTACTTATACTTAAATATGATCTTATGTAGATCCAGGTCTGTTAATCCAGTCGGCAAATCCTTTTTTATGGTAAGCTTAAGAGCCTTTAATTGTTGTGTTAAAATGAAACCAAATCGGATAAACTACTTTCAGATCCTGACAAAGATAAAGGTTCATAAATGTACATATGCATACATGAACGAATGCACACATACGCACACACACACGCGTGCACATGTTGGTGGTTATTTGAGATTCACTAGTGCTTACAAACATGACAAATGACAATTGCATGGAAGGTGCCACAACTATTTAATTAAATTTGTGTTTGGTAATTTCTGAAAAACTTTGTGCAAGTACAATTTAATAAACATTTTGGTGAATATTTAATAATCTGACAGGGAGTTGGTAAAATAGGCAGCAACAGCCTGTCAAATTAGTTTTGAAATATTCAATAGCGTAATTGCAGATTGAATTAACTTTAAAGAAAGGGAAAAGGGAAAAGGGAAATAAAAATTAAGTTTATTGGTAATTCCATACAATGTTAAATAAACTACCATCGGTAACAAATTGAATATTCAACGTATATCAGCGCTGCTTAAATAGTCGCCGCAAATTTCCATAGTAAAACCAACAAATTACATGAATCCTGAAATTAAACACTAAATTTTAACTGCCTTCAGTTAAATCATGTCCCAGAATGGCTGAAACACCCCCAAATTGTCACTATAAATGATTTGAATTTGCCACAAAATTACAACTATTTCTGCGTGGAGATCGCGAGATACCGGTAACCAGTGACCACCTCGTCCCGTATAAACTCGCTCAGTGAAACTGCGAACAGCTAAAGCTGTTGATATTTGACTGACAAATGTCAATGTTATGAGTCAAACATGCTGGATATGAATGTAAACATACGTTTTACTTATTTTCCTGGCTATCTGCATTGATGTATATGTTAGAATAATAAATTAACTTTCCACGATGGCCTGTGCTTTATAGGATGAATTTGCAATGGGACAAAACCACCAGGAAATGTGGAAATCTCCGCGCAGGGGTTACAATAGATTACAATATGCTGCGAATATATAGACCTAAGCTCGCTTGTATCGATCGATATCTAATGATAACTGCCAACATAAGAGGTGAATAAAGCTCGCAGGAATTGAGAAGCTTTTCTCATATTGTCGAATTCCTCTTTACTTGGGCTGTTAGACAGTCACTACAGACGCACAATTCCGGGAAATCGCTGATCAAACCAGGCTGTAGTAATTGATATAAAATATCACTCAAAATATTAATTTCATATTATGATTTTTCTAGCAAACTCCGGGCCGAAATTATAAAATATTAGCGCAGGAAAAGATAGGTTTTAGACATTTTTAACCATCCGATGTCCTATGATGGTAATTAAAATAAGTTTTATTAAATTTCTTTGCGAGAAGTGCATTCTTATAAGTCGCCAACTTTCATAGCCGTAATTGTTAATTTATCAATTACTCTAACACTAGCCTCAAAACAACAATTTGACAGCTTTGGATAAATAAGAAAAGCGAGATCGTTAAATACAGGTAAAATATCGTTTTCCCCTATGAAGAGCAGTATCTTATATCACTAGACAGCTATATACTATTGAAATATTACTAATGTGAAGCAGATTATCTGCCTAACAAAATGTTATACCGGTTTTATCTTATATCTCGATATTTCGGTATCAGCAAAATCATATTGGTATGTCTAACGGTATAGCTATGATACCGGTATTCGATATAATATCGGTATATCGTGAAGCCCTACTTCGCACTCCGCCATGTGTCAACTATGCGTGCAGGTATACCGCATAGGTCTACCTGAATATAATGAAAGCACACCTGAATATAGTTTTGTAAGCGGTATGAATAGTATTCTGTATTGGCGCCGATGTAAAGCGATTAACTTGCTACTGCTAATTCCCTATTGATCCTTTTGAAAATTTTATATTTGAAAGTCACTTTTTCTGGTGGAAGCAACAAGTTTCAGTCAAATAATTTCAAAATACACTGCTGGTTTCCAAGGTCACAATATGATGCCTACAGAATATTTTTAAATTCGTGTGACTGAATGTAGCCTCCGTCTTTAGATACGCCTTTCAGCCAAATTGTTAGTATTTTATCTGCAGGAAGTAGTGGCTAATCAGCTTAACGCGAATATACCTGAGCTTATATGACCAGCTGTAGCAGGTATTACTTATTCGCTCGACATACACCCGAGCCCATAGGTCCAGTTGCGTCACTAATTGGTTCCCGCCGGAGTGACATAAATGGTATTTAGCTGCTTTTTATGTGGTCATATTATGTGATGGCGCTCGCCATCCTCCTGTCCATCCGTGCATGCGTCCATCCGTCTGTCCAATTTTTTGTCCGGACCCGATCTTGAAGAGTTTTGAAACTACACTAAAAAAAATTTTTCAGCAGATATATTAGGGATAGACGAAGTGCAATGATTTCGTTTCGGTACAAGCCACCAATATTTGCCTGAGTTATATCCCCTGAAAAGCTCAAATTTGTCACAATTTTCTTGTCCGAGCCATATCGCGAACAGTTTTGAACCTACTTACAAATTTTTTTTCCAGCAGATGTGTTAAGGATGGAAGTGTCATGATTTCGTTTCGGCAAAATCCGCCCATATTCGCCAGAGTTATCTCCCTTGAAGAGCTAAAATTTGTCACAATTTTCTTGTCCGAGCCGTATCTCTACACTCACAATTTTTTTCAGCAGATGTGTTAGGGATAGATGAAGTGTCATGATTTCATTTTGACAAAATCCGCCCATATTTGACAGAGTTATCGCCTTTGAAAAGCTCAAATTTGTCAAAACTTTCTTGTTCGGTCCAGATCTCGAAGAGTTTTGAACTTACACTCACAACTTTTTGTTCAGCAGATGTTTTAGCGATAGACAAAGTGTCATAATTTTGTTTCGGCAAAATCGGCCCATATTCGCCAGAGCTATCCCCCTTCAAAGGTTAAATTCATCAAAATTGTCTTGTAATTGTAATGATCAATGCAGCTATGAAGACTTCAAGATTTTTAGTGATGTCTTTGCCATGAATTCCAAATGTGTACCTAATAGAAGTCGCCTCCCTCCCCCACCCTCTTTCTCAGAGAATTATCAAAGACAAACTGTTCACATTTAGCAATCCTCAAACAAGTATGCTTGCGGGCGTTTGTTGAGTTTCACTAAAACTCTTGTTCTAATTATTCTGATTTATTTCTGTTTTTACTGGGGGTTATAGGTTGATTATTATATAAAGCTTTCATTCAAAAGCAAATGTTACTTCCCTGATCCTTTCCTTTAAACTGAGATTCTGGGAATTCAGGTCACAAATTGTTAAAATTGATTCCAACACTCATAGCTTACCGGTAGCTAGAAATGCGAGCAGCATAGCTAGAACTGGATCCCTCTCTTGAACTATACTTACCAAATGTACGATACAGTGACAATCCCAGGCAGGGATATCGCAAGCTGTATATGACGCCAACTGTCTAGAAAATAAGCAATACCCGACAGAGACATGATGCCCAATGCCCATATTATTTCAATCACAGCTCCAGTTATGGAACGATTCTCAGGAATTGAGTACTCCATCAGCAACACATATGTTGTAGTTTGAAGACCCTAAGAACAAAACAACACATTAATTAGCACTTTATGGATCACATCTTTGTCATTGAAGAGAAATCATCAAGCAAGGAAATATAAATTAAGCAAGGAAATATAAATTTGAGAAAACAGTCTACTTTTCAGCTTCGAGGCCTGTCATCTTCAAATCAGAGCAGTCATACAGGGATGAGGATGCTGAATATTTTGAAACAAGCCTGATATGAAACAAATTTGCTATCTAAGATAAAATTAGTTTTGACAATAAGAATGTATTACATTTTCACTCTGTAGAGATGACATGGTTAGAGAGCCACCAACATGGTCAATGAATCTATCCACTCTGTAGAGATGACATGGTTAGAGAGCCACCAACATGGTCAATGAATCTATCTACTCTGTAGAGATGACATGGTTAGAGCCACCAACATGGTCAATGAATCTATCCACTCTGTAGAGATGACATGGTTAGAGAGCCACCAACATGGTCAATGAATCTATCCACTCTGTAGAGATGACATGGTTAGAGAGCCACCAACATGGTCAATGAATCTATCCACTCTGTAGAGATGACATGGTTAGAGAGCCACCAACATGGTCAATGAATCTATCAAATATGATTTTCATTCCAATGTTTTTAAAATAAATAAGAGTACATGTAAATAAATGTACAATGTTGATAACCATTCCCGATTGTGCTGCTCATAGGGGCAGAACAAACAAGGAAGCCAAGAATACTTTCTGATATTCTAAGATGCGCATGCCTGAGTAATGCTTTGCTTATATGTATAATTAGTCATGAATCAGAGTTCCTAAGAAATACAAGAATTCCGCGGAATTAAATGTCTCGCCCGTCTCCTGTTTGTCACAGTTACCTTGACCTTTAACCTTCTGCCCTCAATGTTATTACGATGCTTCCTAACATTAAAGGTAATGACGTATCCAAGTTCAGTTGCAATAGGCTTAACCAATCCTGAAATATAAGCTAAGAAGTTTTGCTAAACGAAAAAACGTAATGTTGAAACAACTGAGCTCTGTATCAAGGTCACAGTGACCTTGACCTTTGACGGTGTGACTCCAACATTATCATGCTGCTTCCTAACATTATAGGTAACCATGTATCCAAGGTCAGTTGCTCTTGCCTTAACCAATCCTGAAATACATTGTATAAGCTGAGAAGTTTTGCTAAACGCAAAAACTTAATGTTGAAATAAGAGTTCTGTATCAAAGTCACAGTGACCTTTGACCTTGTGACACAAACATCATCATGTTGCTTCCTAACATTATAGGTAACCATGTATCCAAGTTCAGTTGCGATAGGCTTAACCAATCCTGAAATATAAGCTGAGAACTTTGCTAAACGCAAAAACTTAATGTTGAAATAACAGATTTCTGTATCAAGGTCACAGTGACCTTGACCTTTGACCGTGTGACCCAAACATCATCATGCTGCTTCCTCTCATTATAGGTAACCAAGTACCTAAGTTTAGTTGCAATAGACTTAAGCAATCCTGAAATATAAGCTAAGAAGTTTTGCTAAATGCAAAAACTTAATGTTGAAATAACAGAGTTCTGTATCAAAGTCACAGTGACCTTGACCGTGTAACCCCAACATCATCATGCTGCTTCCTACCATTATAGGTAACCATGTATCCAAGTTTAGCTGCAATAGGTTTAACCAACCCTGAAATATAAGCGGAGAGGTTTTGATAAACGCAAAAACTTAATGTTGAAATAACTGAGTTCTGTATCAAGGTCACAGTGACACACTTTCGACCTTGCGCCCCCAACATCATCATGCTGCTTCCTATCATTATAGGTAACCATGTATCCAAGGTTAGTTGCAATAGGCGTAACCCATCCTGAAATATAAGCAGAGAAGTTTTGCAGTCGTATAGCCGGTAGTAGAAAAATACCACCTCCCTCCACAGGCAATCGTTCCGTGATCCGCGGCTCCCACCGCCCTCTCAATTCCTGAAGCATAGGGTCATGGGCCACACAAATACATACAAGATACCCAGGCCCTACTGAACCACACCCATCAGCCAAAGGTTTAAGATCTTGATATAGACTTTATCAAACATGCATTATAATACATGCAAATGGCTTATGTGAGGTAAGCCTTTTCGATGCTTAAGGAACTGTGTTGGAGAATATTGTGCGACACACAATGCTCAGTTTCAGAAGGCTGCTGTTGAGCCGAAGCCGTGCAGAGGATGCGGGGCAGGTATTTATACAGACTGTAGACTATGTAAAGCATGTGGGGGGTGTAAACATTCCAACAGAATGAACTACAAGAAGGTCTGTGCCAGGAGAAAGTTCAGTTTAGTTATGGAAGAACTTAAACGCGTCATGCCACGCATTTAGAGACAGGCATCCACAGGGATATACACCACCCACAGGTACTGATCGCCACACATAATAGGGTCTGAACGCCCATTTAGAGACAGGCATCCACAGGGATATACACCACCTACAGGTACTGATCGCCACACATAATAGTGTCTGAACGCCCATTTAGAGACAGGAATCCACAGGGATATACACCACCCACAGGTACTGATCGCCACACATAATAGGGTCTGAACGCCCCTTTAGAGACAGGCATTCACAGGGATATACACCACCCACAGAAACTGATCGCCACTTACTGTAACACCCTCAAAGATGGTCAGAAATGTTTAAGATCTAATATATAGACCGTGCATCATGGTTACTGTAACACCCTCGATGATGGTCAGAAATGTTTAAGATCCACCATGGTTACTGTAACACAGCTTCAAGTGATGGCAAAGCAATTCGGTCTTAGAGGCTATTCTAAGGCCTGCAAAGCCGACCTGCTCCAGATGATTGCACACGCCAATGCCGAGGAGTGGCGAAAGCGACTCCCCGCCCTTGCCGAGGAGTGGCTAAAGCGACTCTCCCGAGCAAAACAGACAGGGAGGTTTCCGGCGCTCACCTCTGAGGATCCATGGAACCCTCACAAGAAAGCACAGCTGCTCCGTGAGTCGTCAGTTGTATGAGACGAATGTCAGCTTACGGGCCAAAGCTGTAGCAACTCGGATGGCAAGCCATCCACAAGAACGCCTACCTCTTCTACACCGAATCAGAAGACGATTAATGAGGGGACCGAGATCTGTAACCCTAGCCCGGAGTATGAGGCGAGAAGGTCAGCAGATTCTCAACGAGCGTCTCGGTGAGAGGGAGACAGAGGAGAGAGGACAGCGAACAGTATGCTGGACATTCTTCAGAGGACTAGGCGACATTACAGGTCGGATCATGGAGAAGCTGCGGACTGTTCAGAACGCCTTCTACCTTCGGTATACCCACACCTATCGACTCCGCCACATTGAGGATGGTAGGGTAATGCTCTTCCACAAGAGTGCTCCAGGAAGTCCCTGGATGAATACACTAGGAGACCCAGACTTGGGTGGAGGGCAGAGAGCAAGACCGCCTCAATCCAGACAATATCGATCGGCTCAATACCGCATGGGCCTTTGTCAGATCAATCAACGTTGCGGTAACGGTTGTCATCGAACGCCAGCCTCTGCTAGGGACAGGCCCCCTCCCGGTCTGGCTCTAATGGAGGAAGGGAATGGTGGCACTCGATACCTACAAAGATAACATGTGCCTCTGGAGATGTCTAGCAGTCCAGCAGGGTGCAAGAGCTGATAGAAGTACAGCTCCTGCATGAGAGCTTGTTAAACAGTTCTATGGCCTGAACAGGCCTGTGGATGACGTACCAAAGACGTCCCTAGACCAGCTGGACAACGTAGAGTTATTTGCGAAGACAGGGATTCGTGTTTATGAGCCCACTGAAGAGGGCATCTGGCATCTGACCAAGAAATCTGCTCTCTATCCGAGCGTCATGACCATTGGAGTATATGACCACCACGCCTTCTTCATTAAGGACATCTCCAAGCTGTCCCAGACATTCAGCTGTGGGCACTGTCAACAGCAGTTCACCCAAGCATGAAGGCTCCATCGCCATGCTGACGGCTGTACAGGGGGAAAAACGACCATCGAATGCCCTGGGAAGAAGGTAGTGGCACTGCAGTCACCATACGAGAAGGCCTTCTATCCATACCAACCGGCCAGTTCCGCGGCTACTCGTTGGACTGAATGAGTCGAGAAACCGTGGCATTCCTATACACCATGCAAAGTGTGGTCACGGTGGTGAGCGTTGGATCGAGGGGGCTCCCGTAGATGGTTATGATCCGACAACCGACACAGTATACCAGTTTCATGGCTGTCACTGGCATGGATGTTCACAAGACCAGCGAGGTGAGGATGCTGATCAAAGATACCACAAGCCGGTCGCAAGAGACGAGAAACTGAGGGTATCTGGACACACGCTTGTGGTACAGTGGGAGTGCTGTATAAAACGCTGTCCAAGCGTCCACACCCCTGTGCGGACAGTACCATACCCACACTTTATTGTCTATGACTTTGAAGCCCTTCTAGATGGGATCAAGACCCACCCTACAGAGTCTCACGATCGAGAGTGCCCACATACCAATCTCGGTGTCAGTCGGCTGCTCCTTAGACAGTAGCGCGAGCTCGCCAACTTACCTCTGCAATGCTAACTCCAAAGTGCTGATCTCAGAGTTCATGCAGGAGACCCAACTACGAGCCTCCACGATCCGTGCAAGGGTTCGGTCAAGGTATCTACCCGCAGACTTGGACAAGTTACCAAAGCGACAGCCACGACTTATCAATGAGTGGTGTGACCAGGTGCCTGTGCTCGGGTTCAACTCTGGGCGGTATGACCTGAACCTCATCAAGAAGTACTTCGTGGATGAATTTACTACTTCGTCCAAAGGAATGGTGAAAGTCGCCAAGAAGGCTAGCCAGACAATGTTCCTCATTACGCCTGAACTGCGGTTTCTCGATGTAATCAACTACCTCGGCCCAGGGGTTTCTTATGAGAAATGGATCAAAGCCTAAGGTTGCACGCAACTGGTTATCTTATGAATGGTTCGACTCAGCTTGACTATCCTGGACTACCTGATTATCCTGCATGGTGGTCCAAGCTCAAGGGTGGTTACCTTCTTGAGTTGTCAGAGTGGAAAGCTTGTAAGCAGACCTTCAGAGATCTGGGGATGAAGACGTTTGCTGACTGGTTGCGATATTACAACAACTTGGATGTTAGCCCGTTCATTGAAGCCTTAGAGAAGATGCGAGAATTCTACACAGAACGAGGTATTCACATTCTGAAAGATGCGGTGTCACTTCCTGGTGTGTCGCTTCAGTACTTACTTCGTGGTACTGCTGAACATGAGCCGGATATTAGCCTTTACTCTCCAGGCAAGGAAGCTTACGAGGATGTTAAAGGGTGCCGTTGTTGGGGGTCCGAGCATTGCGTTCACGAGATATCACAAGTCTGGGGTTACCCGAATTCGCCAAGGTAAGCGAGTATGTCAACGTCTCCTTGGTTATGCTGCAAATGCTCGGTATTTGTCAACCATGGCCCAAGCAAGGCCTTGTGGTAAACTGTACGACGGTGGGGTGGGCGTGTAAGCAGTGATATTGAACGCTTTAAGCAGGATCTGCTAGCGGATCATTGGTTCGGGTTTGCTGAGGTCGACATTGAGGTGCCTAAAGTGTTATGGCCAAAGTTCGAGGAGATGTCTCCCATCTTCTATAGTCGTGAGATCCCAGATGCTATACCTACGGAGATGCTTGCATACCTTGATAAAACAGGTCGACAAAAGTCTACAACTAGCAAGCTCGTTGGTGCACTCTCTGGTAAGAAGAGGGTATTGTATGCACCAACTCTCAAGTGGTACCTTGCCCACGGGTTAGAGATTACTGCTATCTATCGCACTATAGACTACACCTCACAGAAACCTTTTGAATGGTTTGTAGACTCTGTTACTGAGGCATGTGGCACCAGGGATGTTGACAAAAGTAAAGCCTTGTTGGTTGATCTCTTCAAACTCCTCGGCAACAGTGCATATGGGAAGCTGATCGAGGCATTAGAACGTCATACCAACACGAGCTTCACTAAGGATGAACGAGCAGTAGACAGAGCCTTGCGCAGCGAACGGTTCGAGGATCTAGAGGAGATCAGTGATTCCTACGAATTGCAGAGCCGTACGGCTAAAATCACCATTCATCACCCCTTCCAGGTGGGCATAGCAGTATATGAGCTGGCGAAGCTGCAAATGCTGGAGTTCTACTATGATTTCCTCGACCGCTACGTAGCTCGTGACAGCTTCGAGTACCTGCAAATGGACACCGATTCTGCCTATATCGCCATAGCAGGCTCCAACCTCGATGAGGTGATACACCCAGAGATGCGAACGGAGTACGAGGCCTGCAAACTGGACTGGTTGGCATGGGATAAATGGTCTAACCCCACTCCGGGATTGTTCAAGCTCAAGTTCAAAGGCACTCGTGGTATTGCTCTCTGCTCCAAGTGCTACTACGTGGAGAATACAGACCGCTGGAACAGCAGAAACTTGCAAGTGAAATGCTCGACTAAGGGAATGTCTAAACGGCAGAATGACATCTCCTGGCAGAGGTTCTACAGCGCCCTCCATGGTGTAGTGGACAGAGCCACCAATCGAGGCCTACGCATGCGCAACCAGGGTATGGTGACGTATGCGCAGGAAAAACTCGGACTCTGCTTATTATAAGCGCCATGTGCTGCCAGATGGGGTCCATACTGAGCCCATCGAGTACCATGTTAGCACCCTAGGGGGTGGTAGCTGTGTCTTCAGGGACTAGCTGAAGCTCTTCTACGACAAATGGTCGCCTAGGCACTCCGTGCTGGCGTGCCAGGTAGTACAGTGTAGGCTGCCCCTCCGCCTCCACATACCTGTCAAGCCTGTGAACATCTATCGACCAGGTAGGATCTGTTGCACGCCGTCGACCACCTTCCAGCTCATCAGGCTCATACAGGTACCGAACCAGAGCATCAGGTGGTAGGCACTCCTCTCCCTTGTTCGCTCCTCCAGAGCTGTGACCAGCAGAGTGTCTGATAGCCTCTACCAGCTTCTTCATCATTAGCCTAGTAACCTCGGCATTGGATCTCTCCACCACAGCAGGCAGCCCTCTCACCCATACTCTAGAACGTTCACTTGGCGCGGCCATTTCCTGGGCGTATTGGTGTGGGAACAGTCTCTCTGCCAGTGTCCGATTCCACTGCTCAACGATAGCCTGGGCACGGTGATGACCTACCTCGCCTCGCCTAACTGCCACACCGTGTTTCCGCATGAGGGCTGCAGTCTCCCCTCTGAACTCCTTACCCTCATCCACCTGCAACAATTCCGGCAACTGGAGGGGATTTTCCGAAGCCTCGTAGACACTCTGGAATGCCTGGGCCACCTGGCCAGCTGACTTGTCTGTGAGCAGTACTGCCACCATGTACCTGCTGGCGACATCAACGATAGTGAGGGCATACTTGTAGGTCTTACGACAAACCAAGTCGTGTGGAAGGAATACAACATCTGCCTGGTGAACTCTGTTCGGGACAGTTTCCTCGAAATGGGCATGCCTGATGTGCCGTGGACGAGGTCTGTATATCTGCTAACTGTCTCCAATGTGAAGTTGTGGCCCTTGCGACGTGCAGCCTCGAGTAGTTGAGGGGGCTCACAGTAATATCCACCAGGCTGATAGTAGAGTTCCTCAACAAAGACGGTTGATAAACTCCCGGATTTCATCACTGACTTCCACTCCCATCCTGTCATGCATGGCCTGGGTGAACTCTAAACAGATGAACAGACGGCCGTCATTTATTCGACCATCACTGAAGACCTCCTCAAACACCTCCGTACACTGGTGTCTAATCTCTGCTAGATCCTCACTGAACAGTAGTTTATCGACCAACCCTCAGAAGTTAAGGAACTTGACCAGGTCGCACAGAGACGCCATCCGTATATAGTACGTCGCCCTCTCCTTGATGCCCATCCCCTTGTATACAGTCTTGGCCTTGTTAATGGCCGATTGTCCTACCATATCAGTGGTCCCGATGAGATCTCAGGCTGGAATGGTACCTCGGATCTCCCTTCTCATCGAAGTCTAGGAAGGAGATAGGGGCAACAGTGTCCTCTGAACCGAGGCGTGCCTCGCCCAAGTGAGCAAGATCGCCTAGCTCTTTGCTTTCTAGGTCTGTGAGTGAGTGTGTCATAGTCATATACAGACAGCTTAAACCTACTAGTCATACCCCCAGTGAAATAGTTGGGCATAGGAGGACCACGCAGTTGGCCAAGGGAATGGGTAGCAGTGCTCAGGGTACTGGCCCTCTCTGTAGGGGCATGCCTTGTGGGCGGTCCACTATTCCTGGGCAATGGCGATCCTTAGTCCGCGTGCTCGACTATGGGCTACACACCGCCCTCCGGCACGCCATGCCTCATATGCTGCAGGGGTCTCGCGATCCATCTCTCACTATTCAGAGTGGTTAAACATAGGGGATGATGATCTCAGCCATTGCACTCGTTGCAAGCCCTAGAACCGCGGCCTCCATTAGTGTAACACGTTCACCCATGATCTTGGCGGCAAGTGTAGGAGGCACCACTGAGGGCGATCTTTGGGATGGGGCGAGTTATTCCGAGACAGTGCCCGGCCACCCCACTCACGACTGTAGCGAGGACAGCCGCAGTGGTGGCAGGAAGAACCTCATTTCCCCCTGTCATCTTCACCACGGCCAGATTCGCCGCCACGTTACTGCCGACATGGACTGCCAGAGGTTTTGCTTTGGTCAGTAACTTCTGTGTCTTGGTTCGCAGCAGGTTCTCCACCTTCTGAAGACTCGTCTCGGGCAGTTGCTTCACGATCTGTACCGTTGACATCATTGTTTAAGCACTGAGTATACAACGCGGTTAAATGTCTGCGTCCCTTGACGAGAGCTAATAAGATCTTCCCAGTCTGCGTCTGCCAGGTGGCCGGGTTGGTACTCAGGAATATTCATCTCTCTATTGAGACATCTTAAACATGTCCAGGCTCACGCTATGCGAGAAGTACTATGATGTCTTCCAGAGGGAGTTGAAGGACTACAAGAAGAAGACACCTGATGAGCTCGCTCAGCTCTCCGGTGCTGAGCTGACAGCTGTGAAGCTCTATCTAGGATTTGGCAAGGGACAGATATGCTTCCTCGAATACCTTATCATGGGCGGGAGTATCGTTGAGCAGCTCCTGCGAACTAAAGGTTTCTACAAGGATCGGGAGTATCTGTCAGATGTGTTCCAGCAGTTGCAGACCGCCATGGCCTCACCGGACTCGGAGCTGAACAAGGCTCTGCGATACTACAAGCTGGAAAAAGATTGTGCAGCCGAACCCGCCAGCCCTCGGATGTGCATGTTGGCAGCAGGTATAGGGGCTGTGGGGCATGCCAAGCTGGTTCAGTGTCGCACCGTGGTCCCCACTGCTACTGTAGAGTCAGGATAGTCTTATAGCTGATTTGCTAGCGGCGGAGTAGGCTGATCCCGAGCGCCATGATAGCTAGGCCTGACACTACACGTACAGCTATCACGGGAAGCGGTGTCGGGGCGCCTGGGGCTGCAGTGTCGGGGCGCATGGAGCTGCCGTGTCGACTGGCTGAAGTGTCAGGGTCGGAATGACTGTATGGCTCGTACTACGCGTAGGTGCGTTGATGGCAGTGTTGAAGCCGAAATGGACACCAGGGGAACTCCCCTCGACTATCATGTTGTTATAGCCCCTGACTTGGAGGTCCTCGATGTTCACGATTATGTTGCTCGGAATCAACCGTAGGTGTGGCAAAATAGCAAAGTCAAGTTTGCGACGGGCCTTCTGCAACCCCTGCTGGAACTTAGCAATAAGACTACTGGGGTCTGCCACGATGATCATATCCTCAACGAGACTGATGAACATTGCCTGGACCTCTGCTCCACAGCTGGGTCTGTGCCGTAAGGAGGCAGTAGCAGTGCTTCCAGGGACTGGTTGATTCGAACGATCCCTGGTGGTGTGTGGGACAAAGTACTTCCACACATCTGGATAGTCCTGCTGCAAGCCAGTGATGTGCATATTTTGCACCAGCGCTCCAGGGTCGGAGTCTGGATCGAACGAGAATGTCGGTCTTCCGACGGCCTACTAGCCGTGGGTTCAATAGGGGAATCCTGAGTAGTCACGTCTCGGGTCACCGTACATAACCCCTAGACCGCTGTTGTCACCACCATGCCACCGATAGTCTTGGTGAGCGCTGAACTCTCTCTGTAGTCTGCTGGCCACTGAGACGCTATGACTGTTGAGCTGTGGGTCGAAGGTGTTTGTATCAGGGAGACTTGCACCCAGCTCATGGAGGATTCGTCGCGCCGTGAAGTACACGTGGAATCTGAGACAGCTGGCGATGAGCACAGCTTCAGGAGTACCAGAATAGGAGTGAAGCAGGGTGGAACTTACTGCACACCCTGCCGTGGCACACCACACAGCAAAGTTCAGCTGCTGATTCCAGTATGAGAGGCTTGGAGCAGTCATCCAAGTATGAGCTTGCTTCGCATCCTTGATAGTGATGGGGCGGTTGGTCAGCGGTCGTGGGTTGACGGAGAAGCTGGTTCGGGACCATCCATCCACTGCAATGGAGAACGGTGTTAGCTCTGGTATATCATCCAGTAGACCTCTCAGGCCAGTCAAGGGTGTACCCAGGAGGGGCGGTTGGCTCCGGATGACTGTCATGAGGTTCACTGGGAAGGCCATCTATACTGGTGTTCTTAAAGCTACCGTACAGACAGCACACTATTTGTAGTCGTCTCGACGCCAGAGACCGGAGAGGTTTTTTAACTCCTCCATATCAACCTACCCACTGGAGCCTTTGAGGTATTTCTGTCGCACTTTAGGTTTCTCCGTGCGGTACAGGGCGTGGACCTTCAATATATGGTGGTACTCTTCATCGGTGACCTGGCCATCCTCGAGAGCTTTGCTGACAGACTCGTCGATAGTCCGTAGCATACTCTGTGCCAATGCCACGCACTTAGCATGCTTCTCCAGCCTCCTTGTGATCTGCCCCTGCCCCACCCCCAAGCCCGTGGCCAAGACAGTGGCAGCTAGTGTCACGCCACCCAGCGGGAAGGCGACGATGGCCCCTAGCCCTGTAGCGAGTGGCCACAGCTGCCACCCCAGCACTGGCTCCAATCACACCCGCAACAGCGGTTGTACGCGTGAGGACGTTGTAGGCCGTCTTATATCGCCTGCACATTCTGCTGTACTTTTCTGCCTCATGGACGAGATTCTGTCTGATGGTATCTATCTGCTGGAGTCACCAGCCGTGTACTGTAAGACCCTCGTCAGAGGTCAGGGAGGGGTATATTTCTGGTTGCTTCCGCCACTCTGATTTTGTGATAGTATACCTGGAGATTAAACCTGTATCAGAATCTGCTCATGAGTCCTAGAAGGGTACATTTTGGAGAGCCTGGCGAAACGTGCCAGCTTGCTGGTTTCGAGACACACGTCTCTTAGACAGAGGTCATCCAGCACTATGTCGGGTGCCAGTAGCTTTCTGAGATGTGACATCTGGAATTTCACCTTATCACCAAGATAGTAGGTCCGCCACTGGATGGCTTTCTTGGTCCACTGTATGACATCTGGCTCATCCTCGTCTCAGAAGACACCTGGCTCATCCTCGTCTGTGAAGACATCTAGCTCATCGTCGTCTGTCAAGATTCCTGCGTCCCGCTTACTCTCCTCCAGGAGGGCCTGCCAGTATCGGAAATTTTCACTGTTCCTTTGCCTCCTTGCAAGGCTCGCGTTCTGTTGATACCAGTTCTCCCGCTGTAGTCGCTCTCCTTGTTGTAGTGCGAGCCCCTGTTCGTTTAAGGCCTTTATCTGTGCAGGGGTCACGAAGGGGCGAAGCTCTTTCTTCATCATCTCGGCCATGGGCAAATAATGCTGGTATGATATCATGTCAGGTCAATGAGTAATAAGAGTGTAAACTCTAAATGGGCGTCCGATATCCCATCCGTGCTGGCATATATGTTAATGGAGGGGCTGTCAAACAGGTGATTTACAGGTGTGAACAGGCTAGAACTGATAGCTTTCCATAGGTTGCTGTTGGCACCTGGGAGATACTCTTTCACGTCCCGGCCGACTTCTACTAGTGAGCTGCTGTGTGCACTGCCTGGAGGTTGATGTATCACATCAGCGTGCATGTATGTTGTGCCCCAGCGGGGCACCTCGAAGAGGGCCCATTCTACACAGTACTGTATCACCCGTCTCCCCTCTAGAGAGGGTGAGATTACATTCTCACCACGGGAGAGCAGCAGTCGGACAATTGGCATGGCTATATCTCCTGTTTAAACCCCTTCTATAGCGTGCTATGGAACCCATATTTGCTCACTCGACTGGTCTTGCTGACCTGGCAGATGTGTACGCAGTTGATGCTGCCAAGGTAGAAGAGAGCGATGGTAAGTCATTCGCCCTACAGTACGAAGCAAGCTCAAAGGCATTCTCCCTCCACCCCCATTGGTGGTGACGGGGTGGAGCTGCTCACAGACCTCAAGGATGTGACGAAGGAGCGCCTGGGTCGCAACATAAATGTCCACAAGATCGTGTTTCGGTACGATTTCCCGAAGAGGAAGTACATCCTCGAGCCGTTGAATGAGCTCTCGGATACAGAGGTGGCAGACATCAACACCCTAAATAACAACCTCAGCTTTCATCTGGTCAAACCCTATTCGAGCGGTGCCCCGCTGATGGCCCATGATGGCCTGCTATTAACCCTGGCAAAAAACCTGCAGTTCATATTTGAGAAAAATGAAGTGTGGTACCGCGCTGGATCAGGGGGTGACTGGCAAACATGGTTGCCCCTATATAGGCCTCCCACAATCATTGACATAGAGGTTACTCCCCTCTCCACTGTTGTGAAAAAGGATGGGACAGTTCGAAAGCTTTACAATCAGGGATCATCCTTCCTCACCTACATAGGTGAAGGTGTCTCCCTGGCACGGGTGGGTCACCGGATCAGGGTTACAGGTGGAAAGCTCCTGCTGCGTCACCCATTCGATGGACCAGAAGAAGCTGTTAACCTTCAGGAAGGCACCCTACGGGTAGATGGTGTGTCACATGTCTCCAAAGTCAAGGGTGCTGTTAAACTGCTTCAGTGAGTCGGACTCACTAGCCCGCAAACGACTCATATAGTCCTAGAGCTACGTTTCTTAGCCGGCGGCAGAGTGAAGCAGCTAGCCCCTGCCCCATAGGGGATGAAGATCACTATCGATCCAGATGGAACAGGGATCGATCTGGCACAGATATTTCTCGAGGGGTTCACTCTGTTCAGTTTAATTCTTCATATATAGCCATGATTCTCATCATACTGCTCGTGCTGGCGTCTACAGCAGTGGCACAGGGCGCTGAGACTGCCATGATATTGGATGCCAAGTGGGCCCACTTCCGGGATGACCCCCAGTACAATCCTTGGGTCGACCCCTTGCGGAGAAACATTTACGACCGCTTTCACCCACGTGAAGAGATTGAGTCTGTCTGCCACTTCTATGGGGTGGAGAGGGTAGGCCGTGGTTGTCTGCTGGAGACCCCTGCTCAGCACCAGATTCTCTGCGTAACATGTGAACATGCCAGAGTCTGCCGTGGTTCAAATGCTAATCACTTTAGCCTCCTCCCAGGTGAGCATTGTCAAGGTAGATGGAAGCCCCTATGGGTGGTCCCATCATGCCGATGCGACTCTGGCAGAGACGACGTGTTTGTCTGAGCCTACACAGAATAGAGGCCGGCCCTGTGGTTGATGGCGATCAGTGGTGTATATCACTGTGGAGGCTTGTCTCTAAATGCGTGGCATGACACGTTTAAGTCCTTCCATAACTAAACTGAACTTTCTCCTGGCACAGACCTTCTTGTAGTTCATTCTGTTGGAATGTTTACGCCCCCCACATGCTTTACATAGTCCACAGTCTGTATAAATACCTGCCCCGCATCCTCTGCACGACTTCGGCTCAACAGCAGCCTTCTGAAACTGAGCATTGTGTGTCGCACAACATTCTCCAACAGAGTTCCTTAAGCATTGAAAAGGCTTACCTCGCATAAGCCATTCATGATTTGCATGTATTATAATGCATGTTTGATAAAGTCTATATCAAGATCTTAAACCTTGGGCTGATGGGTGTGGTTCAGTAGGGCCTGGGTATCTTGTATGTATTTGTGTGGCCCATGACCCTATGCCTCAGGAATTGAGAGGGCGGTGAGAGCCGCGGATCACGGAACGGTTGCCTGTGGAGGGAGGTGGTATTTTTCTACTACCGGCTATACTACTTTTGCTAAACGCAGAACCTTAATGTTGATGCTGTCGCCGCCGTCGGAAAAGTGATATCTATGTCTCGCTTTTTCTGCTTCGCAGGCGAGACAAAAATTGTATATTGATGTACTTTGACGCAAATTCACATATAATAGCTTCTTAGGTATTTTAAGAGGAAACAGACAATAATCAGAAGCATTCATTACTGTATACATTATGTCTCTAAATGTGTGGCATGACACGTTTAAGTTCTTCCATAACTAAACTGAACTTTCTCCTGGCACAGACCTTCTTGTAGTTCATTCTGTTGGAATGTTTACGGAAGCCACACAGACGTGCACGCACATACCCACAAATTATTTGAATACTGACCTGCATTAGAAATCCCTGTATAAACCGCAAGACTACAAACATGACATAATTCTGTGAATAAGCGATAACTACACCAATAACGATAGGTAGATACAATGATGAAAGAAGAAGAGGTTTTCGTCCAAACCGATCTGACAGGAAGCCATAAACGAGGCCACCGAGCATCACACCACAGAAATATATTGTAGTAGCCAATTTTGACAGGTAAGACCGCTCGCATATCAGATCCCACTGAAAATGTAATTGTAACTTACATGTACATGTATATATTAATATGAAAATCGGAAAATCACCTTAATGAATAGTGAATACATATTTTAACCATTTACCAAGATAGCTTATTTTGGAGAGAAATATATGTATGTAAACTACTTTGTACCATGCAATGCATTATGAAATACATCATACTAAACAGAGAATAAGCGCAGCAAGTTCATGTCTTACTAGCAGAATTATTGAAACACTATAATAACACATACTGTAACACTTATCTTTTCATGAGTGTCAAAATGGGTAAATCTAGTTTTAGCTATGCCAAGCCCATCTCTTGCAAAACTCTGCCCACACTTCACCTGTGCTGGGACTGATCGAACCCTGAATCTCAATTTCCAAATATCTATATTAATAAGCTGTTGAATATTTTGAAACTAATTTTACAGGGTGCTGCACTCAATTACTAGAAAACTATAGGCAGCAACAGCTCTGTCAAATTAGTTTTAAAATATTAAACAGAATGTTTATTAAGTAGTAAAGACATACAATTAGTACAACTTGGACTATTAAGTGTTTATGGACTTAATTATGTCACTAATGATGCAATTAATTATGACATCAGCCTACATGGGATGTAGTTGATTATGACATCATATGATTGATTGATAGACTATAGCGCTACAACACAAAGTAAGTGACACAAAATGAGATTTATAAAATTATAATTTATTATAATTTTATAAACCTTAGTTTGTGTCACTTGCTTTGTGTTGTCATCTTGTGCCAACCCCGCCTATCCCAAAATTCCTAAGAATAAAAGGTGTGTATGCATTCCTAATGCTATTTTATCTAGATTAACATTCATCATCAATCTTGCTATGATCTACTTGTATGACATCATATAGGTAAATTTTATATGAATTTATATAGATCTTTCAATATTTCAAAAATATTCATGTATAAACCAGATTCATGCTTAATATATAATGTATATAGTGAAAGCGTCTGCAATCCAAACACAACACATTATACCTCTGTATGCTGGGCCCTTAAAAGCCATCTCAAATTTAAGGTGCGTTGTGTTTGGATTGCAGTCAGTTTCATTATATCCGTTGAAAGATACATTGTATTATTAACTTTAACAATGGAGGCCCAAAGGGTTGTGACACGCACCTGGACCATTTGAACAATTTACATTTAAATAGACATGATGAACAGTTTTCAAAAATTTCCAGATGGCTACCAAAGAAACTGAACAATCAAAATTCTTGTTTGGAATGTTGAAGCCTACCACCATAGGATCATTCTCCTCATTATCCCCATGTTTTAAAACAAAAGGCCCAAGGGCCTGTAACACTCACTTGGACCATTAGCATTTGAAGCATTTGCATTTAAATACACAAGATTCGTTACAAGATTAAAAACAAAAATTTCAAGGGAAAAATATACCAATTAAAATTCTGAATGGAAATTCTGCCTTTTATGATCATAGGATCATTTTAACCAAGTTTGGTTGAAATTGCTCAAAGTAGTAGTAAGAAGCAATTTGACAATTTCCGGTAAATTTGTAACTAGAGCCTATCACCATCGAATCCAATAGTGAAATTTGGTTGAAATATGTCAAGCAGCTTAGGAGCAGTAGCAATTTGACAATTTCTGGTACATTCTTCGTAAAATCTCAGATTTTCATGCAAAAGATTGATGAATCAAAATTCTGAATGGAAGTGCTAGAGCCTATGGCCATATGATCATTTCAGCCCAATTTGGTTAAAACCGGTCAAGATGGTAAGGAAAAGAAGCAATTTGACAATTTCCAGTACATTTAAAATAAAACTAAGATTTCACCCCAGAAAATTGAGGAATCAAAATTTTGTATGGAAATTCTAGAGCCCATCACCACAGGATCGTTTCTGCCAAATTTTGTTGAAATCTTTCAGCATGGTAAGGATTAACAATTTGTCAATTTCTCGTATATTTTTCATAAAATCTAAGATCTTCACCCAAAACCAAAAAATTGATGAATCAAAATTCTGACAGGAGGCTATGGAGCCTACGACCATAGGGTCCTTTCAGCCAAATTTGGTTGAAATCGCTCAGAATGGTAAGGAGACGCAATTTGACAATTTCCGGTACATTTTAAAATAAAATCCAATTTTTTTCACTGAAAAAATGGATGAATCAAAATGCTGAATGGAAATTCTGGAGCCTACGACTATAGGGTCCTTCCAGCAAAATTTGGTTGAAATTGTCCGAGTGGTTAATGAGTAGTGTTTTAAAGCAAAAGTTGAAGGACGTACTGACGACGGATGCCGACGGTCACCATGGCATAAACTCATGTGAGCTAAAAATGTCAGGGACATTGTAATCGCCTCCGTCCGACTGTCTGTCCATACATCCATCACGCTATCGCTTCCCAAACCGTTGGGTGGAATGTGGGTTACCGACTTACACATACGATTGCGCTTTGCAAGATGATATTTAGACCTGACTCCGTACCCAGGGGTGTGGGGCAGGCCACAGGGTTCAAAGGGTCAAATCACTTGTAACGGAACTCCTCTGAAACAGTTACATGGAATTCAACCAAATATGATATGCGAGTTACCCATTTGATTGCTGAGTACAGACGCCATTTACATTTGGCTCTGCCCTCAGGGGCGGCAGAGGGGTTGAAAGGTCAAATTTTAATCTGCAGAAATTGGTTGTAACGCATCTCCTCCGAAACCGTTGGACAGAATTCAACCAAATTTGGTATGTGAGTTACCCATATCAATGTGAAGTGCATGACCACATTTACATTTGGCCGGGCCCCAAGGGGTGGAGGGGAGGGTGTGTGGTCAAAAGCTAAAACAAGAGCTCCGCAAACAGCGCATAATACCCCGCCAGGATGATAAACCAATGAATGAGCTTTCGGAAAAAATGTATTTCTTCCTCAGCCCCATCAGACCAGTCATCCTTATGAAGTGTCAAAGTGATCCGCTAAGTGGTCAAGGAGGTATCGTCCGAAAACCAATTTTCAAGATGGCTGCCGCTGACTGGCGGCCATATTAGATTTTGGATTATCATAAATTTCGATAAGTTTCTTCACCAGACATATTCCAATGACAGTAGGAAGTGATCCAATAAATGAAAATCCAGAAACCAACTTTCAAGATAGCAGCCCATGACTGGTGGCCATCTTGGAGTTCGGATCAACGTCAATTTCGATAGGTTTCTTCTCCACACCTAGTCAAACCACCATATGAAGTTTCAAAGCGATCCGAGAAATGATAACAAGAGTTATCATCTGGAAACCAATTTTCAAGATGGCCACTGGTGGCTGGCAGTCATCTTGGATTTAGGATCAGTGTCGATTTCGATAGGTTTCTTCCCCAGACCTAGTCCAACCACTCTATGAAGTTTCAAAGTGATCCGATAAATGGTAACAGAGTTATCATCCAGAAACCAATTTTCAAGATGGCTACAGCTGGCTGGTGGCCATCTTGGATTTCGGATCATTGTCAATTTCAATAGGTTTCTTCCCCAGACCTAGTTCAACCACTATAATGTTTCAAAGCAATCCGATAAACGGCAACAGAGTTATCATTCGGAAACCAATTTTCAAGATGGCCGCATGTGGCTGGCAGCCATCTTGGATTTCGGATCATCGTCGATTTCGATAGGTTTCTTCCGCAGTCCTAGTCCAACCACTCTATGAAGTTTCAAAGCGATCCGATAAACGGTAACAGAGTTATCATCCGGAGACCAATTTTCCAGATGGGCGCCGGTCACTGGCGGCCATCTTGGATTTCAGATCATCATTGATTTCGATAGGTTTCTTCCCCACGCCTAGTCCTACCACCCTATGAAGTTTCAATGTGATCCAACAAACGGTAACGGAGTTATCATCAGAAGACCAATTTTCAAGATGGGCGCTGGTGGCCATCTTGGATTTCGGATCATCGTCGATTTCGATAGGTTTCTTCCCATGACCTAGTCCAACCACCCTATGAAGTTTCAATGCGATCCGACAAACGGTAACGGATTTACCGTCCGGAAACCACTCTGCCGCCCGCACACCCGTCCAGATCGACGGCGCCATTACATAATACCCCGCTAAATTTTTTGCTAGGGTATAAAAATTGATTGTAATGCGGCTCCTCCGCAACGGAATTCAACCAAATTTGATATATGAGTTACCCATTTGATTGCTGAGTACAGACGCCATTTACATTTGGCTCTGCCCTCAGGGGCGGCAGAGGGGTTGAAAGGTCAAATGTGGAGTGTATGAGCACATTTACATTTGGCCCCGCCCCCAGGGGTAGGGTGGGGATGGGGGTCAAAAAGTAAATTCAACTCCTTACCCATATGATTGCTGAGTGCAAAAGGACATTTACATTTGGGCCCCCCCGTTGCGAGACAGGGATGTGGTCAAGGTTCAAAGTGGTGAACGAAATTGGTGATGATGCATCATCGACTGGGCAATCTAGTGCTTCATTGAAATCGGGCCATTAATTAAGGCATAGAGTCTTAAAGGATTCTGAAAAATTTTCAACAATCCAAGATGGCCGCTGAACAATAGCCCTACCAAAATTCTGAATAGAGGTTCTACAGCCTACCATGATAGAATCCTTCCAGTCAAATTAAGATGAAATCCAAGAAGCGGTTAATGAGTAGTGTTTTGACAATTCCCATTAAATTTTTCATAAAATCTAAGATTCTCACTAAAAAAAATTGACCAATTAAAATTCTGAATATATGTTCTGGAGCATATCCAGGTCCAGCCAACTAGGGTTGACATCCTTCAAGCGGATGGTGATGTGTAGTGTCTCGACAACTTTCAGTAAATTCTTCATATAATTTTAGATTTTTATAAAAAAACCTTGCCCAATTAAAATTCTGTATACAAGGTCTGAAGCCTATAACCATAAGGTCCTTCCAGCAAAATTAGGCTGAAATCTGCCAATCGGTTAATGAGTAGGATTTTGACAATTTCTGCTAAATTTTTCAGAAAGTGTTAGATTTTCACCCAAAAAATTGATCAATCAAAATTCTGAATAATATTCAGTATTCTACCCCGATAGTGCCACTCAAGCCAAATTTGGTTGAAATATGTCAAGCAACTAACGAGGAGTAGCATTTTGACCATTTCCGGTAGATAAAATCTAAGTTTTTCAACAAAAAATTTAACAATCAAAATTCTGAATAGTAGTCCTAGAACCTATCACCATAGAATCCATCTAGCCAAATTTGGTTGAAATATATTAAGCGGCTATGGAGGCATAGCATTTTGACCATTTCCGGTAAATTTTTCATAAAATCTAGTTTCCCCCACAAAAACTGACAAATCAAAATTCAGAAATGAGTCGAGAGGGTACCAGCATAGGATCCTCCCAGCCAAATTTGGTTGAAATCGGTCAGACCATTAAGAAGCGATTTGACGGATGGACAATGGACGGATGCCATGGCATAAGCTCACTTGGCCATTCAGGCCAGGTGAGACAATAAATATGTAGGTGGTGATAGCACATATCACCGCCTATGTATTTACAAAAGATTAAGCCCTTAGAAAATGCCTTAACAGCCATTCACAACCTGAACCGGGTCTTACTACCTTCAGTATCAGAATCGTCATTGGGATCAGCCGGTTCCTCAACTATTAACACTGGTATGTTAGATGAACCACATGGTCCATCAGCATCGAAACGGCACAATCAGGCAAAAGGAAACGGCACCGCCAAAACAGAATCCGCCATCATGGCTGTGTCTACAGTAGACCCACAGAAACCACCACGCCCGCCCCCATTCCATTAGCAAACCACCAGCTGTTAAAAGGCTATAGAACCGTCCACATAAAATGGCTCCAGAACCGGACACGGTTGTCCATTATGATGTAGAAAACACAAGAAATATTATTTCCATCTGGTCTTGAACCCAAGGAGTGTTCAAAAGTCACCACACAAAGCTTAGACACATAGCCAAAATCATGGGTAACTGTCAAACTAGAAATGTGATATACATATGATCACATGTAGACACCGCAAAAACAAAATGTGGGAGAAATGAAGAGCATTCAGATCAGAATTCAAAAGCACCTACACCAAATCACTAGTTTCCACAAGCACACACGCTATGATATCCCTGTATCTGGATACTTCCAGGGGTCGAAATAAGGCCCTTTTACATGCTCAATGCAATACAACACAAATTGGGTACACAGAAGATGGCTGGTGCAGGTAAATATGTAATATTGGGTGCACCGGCTGTTAAGCTGTAATGTTAACACTCTCCAGGAAATCCCTGAAAAAAGGGAATTCTTTATGATATAAAACTTATTCTGTTGAATATTTTGAGATTAATTTGACTGGAAGACGCTTCTGCCTAAGGCAGCAACGGCTTCCCGTCAAATTAATTTCAAAATATTCAGCAGTTTTCCTGTATGGGTGTGTTGCAACTGAGATATAGGGAATTCATAGGTGTCAGGTGAAAGGATTAATTTATGTGCATGTAGATTTTTCGCTGTGCAGGCAAAATCCAATAATTTAGAGGCACTTTGTGACATTCTCTACCTGAAAGTAGTATAATAAATACATTAATTATCTACCTGTCATCATGCTCCTCCCTTGGAGATGCTTATGATGTAATCACATTGCGTCACACCTGTATGACGTCACACGGACGTTCCAAACGTTACACTACACATAACCTAAGTTTTATATGGACCGACACCAGTGTCCAAAGTGCAACTTGTCATTTGCCTGGAGGACAAGCTTGGTTCGCTATAACTTCCTCGTACACTTACAGCAAGGATATTGGTGGTGCCTTGGTTGCGGCCAATGCTCAACAAGGACCAGGGATTTTAGAGCACACCTACGCACTCTACATGATCTCTCTGCCACGGCTCAGGGACACATCATAGCATTACACAACCCCAACCGCAGGGTAACTGCAGAGCACATCCAAGCCGCACGAGAGGACGCTGTCGCCTGCAGATTCACACGCAAGCCGCAACCACCCCACAGCCCAGAGACCACCAGCACCCACTCCACCAACAGACAACAGACCAGCATCAAGACCACTCACACCCACTTCACCTGTAGGGTATTTAAATAGCCCTCCTTTCACACCAAGACCAAGATCACCGATTGCTGAGTCTAGCAATTACCACCGGCTAGACTCACCTTCAGATTCCAACAACATCATACACGTCCACTCTGCACCACTTTCAAGCCATGAACAGGACAGCAACACAGAAGGACCATCAACACCAGCAACATCCATCTTCAGCCCGGGTAGAAACAGTCCGGAGAGCGGCGTCTCCGGACCCACGGCAGAGGAGGACTACCAGGCGGACATCGCAAACGATTGCCTGGACAGCCCTTTCACCCAAGACGAGGACGACGATATCTGGGACAAAGAGCTGGAGTTAGTCGCCTTCCAACAAATCCTGGAAGACTTATGAAGGTAAGAAAAAAGCACACAGCCATCTCACCACCATAAGAATCTCTTAAAACTATGGACTGTTAAAACTTAACATCTTAGCTACCACCTCGAGATCTCTGAATATACACATCCCATTAAAAACTACTGAGAACAAGTGTCTAAAAACTATACAACATCTCTTTTCCTCTGATGAGTATAACCCAAACATCGGGTACGAAATGCCAGAATCTGGATCAAACATGGAGGGCCCATTGACAATGGACCAATGCCTTACAATCACCTTTTATCACACATACTCTACCCAATGTACAAAACAATACAAATCGGGTAGACAAAGAATTCCAACCAGGTACAATCGGACACCACCTACAATCGGGTACACCCGCAACACTAGACAAACAAGTTGGGTACACTAAACTTCGGGTACAAAAAGTACACAGATTTTCACTAAATCGGGTACACATACACACAGTCGGGTACAAAACCGACAAGAACAATGGGATATGTTCACCAAATCCGGGTACATACCCAAGGGATTGGGTACAACCGGGTACAAAACAAGAGGCCCAAGGGGCCTGTATCGCTCACCTGGCCCATAGGCATTTCAAATAGAATGCTCTTTATCAACAAGATGGCCACCAAACTGTTTATCCGACAGTTTCAAAAATTGCAAATTTGAGATCAGAATACCCAAAAACACATAAAACCAATTTCGGCCCCAAAATCCATCAAATAAAAAAATCAAATATGGACGCCAAACATGCTATATTTTGATTGGCCCATGGTGTCCAGGTTTTTTGATGGACCAACTTTCCTTGAACAAACTTTAATGGCCCTTGGTCCCTAATCATACCTGCCAAATTCTGGCCCGATCCCTTCAGCGGTTCTGGAGAAGTCATTTTCGCTACAAATAGGTCAACCAAGATGGCCGCCAAACCATTTGACAAATCAAGTTCCTTTGAACAAACTTGGTTCAGCTCTTGCCCTAAATCATATTTCATGAGGTTTGCATCAATCCCCCAAGCGGTTTCTGAGATTTTTCTAAAAATTGGCCAAAATCCAAGATGGCCGCTGGTCCAATTGGACGATCGGCTTCATTTGAACAAACTTAAATCTCTATGCCCTAAGGATGCTACCTGCAAAATATAATTGAAATCGGCCCAGCAGTTTTCGAGAACACATTTTAAATTTCCCATTGCTTTAGTATGGAGTTTTTGGTGGGAAAATGATCCAAGATGGCCGCCAAACCGTTTATCCGACAGTTTCGAAAATTGCAAATTTGTGATCAGAATACCGCAAAACACATACAAAACCAATTTCAGCCTCAAAATCCATCAAATAAAAAAATCCAATATGGCCGCCAAACACGCTATATTTTGATTGGCCTATGGCGGCCATGTTTTTTGACGGATCAACTTCACTTGAACAAACTTTAATGACCCTTCAGTCCTAATCATATATGCCAAATTTGGGCCCGATCTGTTCAGCGGTTCTGGAGAAGTCATTTTCACTACAACTAGGTCAACCAAGATGGCCACCGAACCAATTTGACCAATCAAGTTCCCTTGAACAAACTTGGTTCAGCTCTTGCATTAGATCATATTTCATGAGATTTGCATCAATCTCCTAGGCAGTTCGGAGAAAATTTTTAGAGGTTTCCTAAAATCGGCCTAAATCCAAGATGGTCGCCGGCCAAATGGGCCGATCGGGTTCATTTGAACAAACTTGGATCCCTATGCCCTAAGGATGCTTCCTGCCAAATATACTTGAAATCAGCCCAGTGGTTCTTGAGAAGTTGCTTAAAGGAAAAGTTGACGGATGGACGACGGACGGTCGCCATGGCATAAGCTCACTTGGCCTTTCAGGCCAGGTGAGCTAAAAACTATAAAAGGAGCGCGCAAACAGTGCATTGGCATCCAGTCTCAACGGACACTTACCGTTAGCGTCAGGATAACTAAGCATCCTACAAGCTTTAAAAAAAATAATGCACTTTGTGCATGACATTGTGCATGACATGTAGAACAAAATTTTTATTTCTACCCCTGGACACTTCACATCAGAAGGCCATACTAATGGTCGTGTGAAATTTAAGATATTTCGTGTCCTGTCATCAGATCCATGTCTTGGAGACAAGCAGAAGAAAGCCGCTAGCTAAACACATCACCTCCACTGTGTGGCACCATTTGACATCAATCAGGCATGGTGAAAATTCCACAAGTCTCGTCCGTTATGTCTTAATTAATGTACATTATATTTTAAGCACGAAGAGAGTTTATACATAAATGTATGCTGACCCTTAAAAGCCCAATCAAATTTAAACTTCTAAAAAGTGAGAACTAATCTGCTCAGGAACAAATACATGTATATTCGGTTTTAGTTTATATGTTGGTTTATATTGAGAGGGGCTACAATAGATATATGCATGTACATACCTCTGTGATGATGTTGATGTGTTTGCCATTCCCTAGGTATTGCCAATCTGTCGCGCACGTTTCATATAGCTCTGTTAAAGTACCGTTTATCATATCCATTGCTGCCATCACAGAACCTCCGTTTCTATTACATGAGTCAATTACTGACTGTACATTCATATTTAAACCCGGAGTTGTCATCGTTTTGTCAGAGTAATTGTAGCCTACATTATGTAGCACATCATTTGAACTTCTCTGTGATACAATATCATTAATAAGCACTGTGAGATTGGAATGCTGGTAAGAGGAATTTTCATGAGAAAATGATTCACAATAGAATGATACTTTGGATCCATAGAAGGCCATAACAAGATGATTGAATGAGATTTGAAAGTAGTTGAGACATAGGAGGAGAAAGATGACAACTTGTGATCTCCCGGCACATCCTAGCTCACGGAGAATGGTGTCAATCTGTGAATACATATTCACTGCCTTTCATCGACAGGCCAGATGATAAGCTAAACTCAACCAGGTTTTCAAGGTAAATTATACATGCCTTTTATTGTACCTGCAATGAGAAAACAAAAAATAAATTTTTCATGCTTACAGTCATCTGGTCTAATTAAATGATACATTTTATTGATTTCTTAGGGGTATGGGTATTGTAGCTCGTGGGGGTACGCACTGGTCCACTGTATTGCTCCGCTTCATTGCATCACATGTACAGGATGCACGGGAGGGCTGGTTAGCTATGGTTCTCGGGGTTACGGATCCCATATCGCGACTCTCCGGAAGGTACAAAGTCCGACTTCTAGAGCCGGTGGAACGATAACGTTCCAGTGGGGCCGTGCAACCATTGCCTCACGGTCTCATCCCAACTGGTGGTGTCACCAGTATGTCAGTCCATAACCTAATTTAAAGGTCCGGACATAGTGATAATTAAAAGTAAATAAATACATAAACAATGGTACTCGTTTGCTAGAAAATGAGCAAAATAATACAGTACAAAGAACCAAACCAGTGTTCTTTCTACGTGGGTTGGCCGAAGGTACCTCACAGATTCGTAAATCCTGCGAGGTATCCCCATAAGGGAGCATCCTAACGACGCTACTTAAATAGTTTAATATAAACCAATTATACCCCTAACACACACAAAATAATATTGTTGAGAGGAAAGTGCCTCGCAGGGGCCTCCATCACAGGAAAATGCCTTCAACACCGAAGCGGAGGAAAAGAGCTGGCAAAAAGGGCCACTCTTTTGTTCAAACAAAAAGTTATGTGCAGTGGCTCAATCCTAGTGCGATCATTATTAATGTGATGCATGCTGGTTTACGTGAAGATGGGTCGGATGATTTCCGAGTTGGTAGTTGCCGCTTTTATTTATGCGGGCCTTCTGCTAAATTCTAACCTACCATTTAGTTGTTAGATATGCTTCCAAGCTTTGGCCGCAAGTGGCAGGGATTCCCACCTATCTTTTGACACATAAGTCTAACTGGTGAAGATGCCCAGCTTCCCAAGGGCGCCCCGCATAGCATCTTCCTCAGAAAGACAGTGTGCAGACATGTTACGGAGTGACAGCTCCCGAATCATATGACGATCCGGTCACGTATCGCACCGAAACCACATATAACATCACTAGGACAATTTACAGTTCACATAAGCAATTTAGAAAGCACAATACTATTTTTATGGCGGGGAATAAGAGGCAGATATCCATCGCTAGTGACCCTCCCGTGAGGGCATGGTGGGTTCTAAGACGGCACCTAGTCACCATACTGAGTTGGATTGAGATCTGTGTCTCATCCGTCACCCATGTGTTACGGAACTAACATTTTACCTGTCATTAGGGTTAAGTTCCAGAATGCCCAGAGATGAACTGCAGGCCGGGGTTACATATAATTCCTTTTTGCAGTGCTTCCTACTTTGGCGGGGGTATCTAAACTAACTGGTATCCGAAGATACAGCAGGAGTGTATGTCAGTATTACCTACTTTTCATACTGTGCACACCTTCTCCCTAAGATGCATCCACATACCACGTTTGGTGACCATATGTGATAAAGTCTTGAAACTATGGCCTGGACAAACATTTTCTGTGATAATCAGTTGACCATGAAAAGTAGGTCAGCATGACCTACTTTTGATACTCCGCAACCTTTTCCATAAAATGTATCCACATACCAAGTTTGGTGACCATATGTGAAAAAGTCTTGAAACTATAATAGCTCAGACAAACATTTTCTGTGATATTCAATCTACCATTGACCTACTTTTGATACTCCACACACCTTCTCTTTAAGATACATCCACATACCAAGTTCGGTGAGCACATGTGCAAAAGTCTTGAAACTATGGCACGGACAAACATTTTCTGTGATATTCAGTCGACCATGAAAAGTAGGTCAGCATGACCCACTTTTGACCTGCTTTTCATACTTTGCACACCTTATCACTAAGATGCATCCACATACCAAGTTTGGTGACCATATGTGCAAAAGTCTTGAAACTTGGCACGGACAAACATTTTCTGTGATATTCAGTCGACCATAAAAAGTAGGTCAGCATGGCATACTTTTGACCTACTTTTCATACTCCGTACACCTTCTCCCTAAGATGCATCCACACACCAAGTTTGGTGACCATATGTGAAAGTCTTGAAACTATGCCCAGGACAAACTTATATATGGTGAACGGATGGATGGACGAATGGATGGACGTACTCTGCACACCTTCTCCCTAAGATGGATCCACATACCAAGTTTGGTGAAATATGTGAGTCTTGAAACTATGCCCCGGACAAACTTATATATGGTGAATGGATGGATGGACACCGGACGAATGGACGGACAAAGCGGCGACTATATGCTCCCGCGAAATTTTTTTCGGGAGCATAATAACTAGGATAGCTACTTGCCATATACATAACTAACTAGTACAGTGCTAATAGTATATCAGGTCATAGAACCTTACAGTGCTCGTTAGTTGTAAGCGCACCGAAATAAAGATAATATATACAGTATCAAACAGAAAATATAAAAATGCGGTCTCACGACCGAGAAGGTACCTATTAGTCATTAGTACCTATTACGGAATTAATGAATAGCACAATAATATAGTTACTTGAGTACCTATTGGTCATCGGCATGATAAGAGTTCATAAATCACTGTAGTTGATGCGCTACAGATGAGTAGCGTGAGGTGGCACGATTCCGAAGTTGCTGGGAAGATTTCCATAGGCAGACTGTTGATGTGGCCCACTCGTAAGACGGTGAAGAAGAACAGCTGTAGGGAGATGTCCATTACATGGTCAGAATAACTAATACATGAATTTACACAGTAAATTGAAAGTTTCCGTCCGGCGACGGTAGTTTGAAAGTTGCCCGTAACATAGAGGGCTACAGTTGTAATTCAATACTGCATGTACATAACTGGGTACACTGTGCAGGATACATCGCAGAGCTCTTGCGGTGTACTGGGCAGAGTTAATTAAACACACGACATGCTGCGTGGAAGTTTGATACCACTTTTCAGCGTGGTCCGGAAGATCCGGCGAGTTATCCACTAAGAATCCCTGTGGCTCTACATCCTGTAGAATTTACATCGGGCCCGCAAGGCCCATCCGCAAGGAAGCTCCTCTGTGAGTGGTTCAGGATAGCAAGTCCTTATTTATTTAGTTGCCCTCGGATGGCGTTCGAGAGCTTACAAAAAACTTATTGTTGCGGATCCAAGGTTGCTCACCGGCGCCGGAGATCTGAATTCCGAAGGGCACTGTTGCGGTGTAGGGTACCACAGTCAGTAAGCAGTTAGCCCACGTCTCCCTTTATACTACTTGTGACGTCAAAGGCACGACGCCTCAGCCAATCAGCGGGCGAGCAGTAGCCAATCAGCGTGCAGCTAGAAAGAGCGACATGGCGATCAAGTGATCAGCGCATTCCCCATTCACTTAATACATACACGGGATTACGACGTTCAAGCAATATTTTGAAAATAATACCTGGTCCGATTTTAAAAAGGTAAAATGTTTTGAAATCCTCGTTTCATTCCGGTCCTGATCGGTACCAAGAACGACGAGAATGGAGTGATTTGAAGAAATAGCCGGTGCCAACTCGGTACACTATAAGCATACACTTTCTCGCAATACTGACACATGTTGCCAGGGAAGCTGATGCGCGCTATGCGTTCTTACAGCCGTAAGTATTTTACAGAAACCTCTTATATGGTTTTATACACGCGTACTATCCTACCAAGGGGGGGGGGGGGTGCTTGGAACGCAGGGGAATATTTTGAGTGGTATCACATCGCAAAATGCGATGCAAATGAGTACCTGTTGCTACACATTCACAACTTCGCATAGCTATTTGCTGCGATACATAATTTTGATGTAAAAGTCAGGCAATTCACTTAATTTAGAAATATTTTTGATAAAAAGTTGCTAAAAGTTGCAAAATGCGTGTCAAATTTAGCAAGGAAGCGAGATGCGCATGCGTTGTAGACCGATTTCCGATATAGTCCATAGACATATATAGCTATAGAGCGCATATCTTCATACCTTCCTTCACTATGGGACAAATGACCGCCGGTGACGTGAGTTCAGTAAGCACTCTATAGATCAAAATTCTAAAAGTTAGCGATGCGCTAGCAGCTTCCTTCTTCTGGCATAATAATAAACTGTTACAGACTTCAGTTTTGACTTTGGACACCAGTCGGAAACTCGCAATATATGTATCACGGGGTATTCACAGTCGTCGACATATTGCTCATAACAGACACTTTTGTAAATCTAAATTCTCCTATAGGGGGGGTGGTATGGCTATTGATCATTGCCTCGTCATTAGTTAGCGTTATGATAAACTTTAAAAATACAAGTTTATCTAGGCTGATTCTGGTCGATTTAGACAATATTTGTCTCGGAAACTGAGTTATATCATCAGGAATGCTAAACTCCTGTTGGCGCATCCCCCAAATCAAGGCCGACACAGTATAGTTAGCCATGCTACGGCGGCGTATCGCACTTGATTCGCGCAAGCAACAGATTTAGAATGCCATGTCGCCAAGATCGACGCATGCGCGAGTGTTCTCGGGAACATACTTTCTTGCAAGATTATTGGTTAATAAATATAACTATATAGAAAGCAACCAATGAATCGCAAGGAAACTACCGACACTAAAGAAAATAAAAATGAATGACGTAGTAGTCTCTATATATAGCAATCGTAGTAAGACCAGTAACACGGTGGACCGATTGATACACGCTGATCACAGTAAAAACTTTTATCATTCACTATTTATGCCAGAAAAATCAACCATCAGTAATTTTTAAATAAAAATTGTTAACTCTTTCAACTGACGTCATAGTATCGCAGAAACTCAATTTCATCTTAATAAGCTGTTGAATATGTTGCAAGTTTTTAGGGGGGGGGGGGGGGGCTGTTGCTCACAGCTGCCATAGCCTGCAACAGCTTCCAGTTTAGCACTAACACTATTCAGCCTTCTTACATTGTTTTGAATGTGTACTTTGTTTAGCCTACCAGTTGAAAGGGATATGTGATGTAGGTTGGTAAGTTACAAAATATATGTTAACCCTAGTCAATGAAATCACAGTATTCATGGGAGGTACATTATTGATTTTTTTTGAAAATAATTTGACTGGGATATGTTGCTGCCTTAAGCAGCAACATCTTCCAATCAATGTAATTGCCAAATCTGCCAATACGTTTTATTTTAGGTTTCCTATACTCCCTGACCTTGGCCAGAGCTAGTACACGCATATTCGGAATCTGACATATGTTATACTGACAAATAACAATACTGGCTACTGTAGACCGTAAGACTCAGTCTGATACACTATCCTCAATAACATTCTCAGAAGTCCTATATTAATTATTCAACCATCTGTTGATGTCAGATTTGTGCAATTTGTGTAAACTACGTGTCGCATATTACATGCCTTACGGACTACTAATTTTTTAGAAGGACTACTGATTTGCCCAGTCTGGTAGTCCTTTGTGCCCATTGGAACACCAACCAGTTTCAACACAGTTTGTTTGCTATGCAAGTGTTATGAACAGCTATGCATTATTCGATTTGTTTAGCCGTTACTGCTATGCAATTTTTTTTCAACAAAACATTCCCTGGAACGTACCCAGAGCGGTCATCCCGTCCCAGCTAGTACCCATCCGGCCGATCCGCGCTACACCATGAAATACATTTTCTGATACAAAATGGCAGACTGCCATGTAGATGACGTAAATCTTCATAGGCTTCAATAAAGTATTTCACGTCATCGACAGAGAGAACCTCTCAGAGGAGATATGATTCATGAAAACGTCATCAGACTCCTCAAAATGAGATATAATTAGGCTTGACTAAGCTTTGTTCTGCAAAATTGTGAATATTTTTAGCCGTGTTTCGCAGCTAGAATAAGTCTGTCTGTCTGTTGGTAGGGCTGTCAATTCTTTGGCATTTTTGGTAAAGCCGCCTATCTCACATCTATTTTAAACCAATATATCATGTCCGATATGATCAAGAAAGTTGTGCTGCCAAGGCAATGTTGAGTTTATTATATAGCAATGAATGACTTTCAATATACCCAAATTTATACCAACTCAATATTGAATTTGATTACATATTAAAGCATCACGTTATTGACTCGATACCCACTGCATACACTAGAAATTAAAATAAATACTGTCTTAATTCAACAATAACAGTTTGCTTTTACCTGAACTTAGCCATTAATATCTCAAATGGCCATGGTCACTGATACGTGTATTTATAAGCATTTTATATAAATCTATGTTTTTATATTTGAAGTAGTGTTGTTCCGATTAATTGATTTGATCGATGATTGATTGGTTTGCATGTTCAACCAACCGATCGATCATGATTTCAGAAATATATTTTGTTTGTTTATGAATTGACTTTATATTTTAACCGATCAAGCAAGAAAACTAATACTTTTTGGAAAAGAATTTATATTTAATTGTTACAACTATATACTATTTATTACTCCTTAGTCTAAGACATTAATTCCTTCATCACCAAAACAGTATGTTAATTTCAAAGCAACCATACCAATAACATGTTGAATATTTTGAAACTTATTTGAAACCTAAGGCAGTAACAGCTTCCAGTCAAATTAGTTTCAAAATATTCAACAGATTAATTCTTAAATTATTAAGAATCTGTCATACCTGGGACTTGGTTTGAAAGGGGTAATTATCCTTCAAGATGCTATAATTACTGCATTCAAAATGGGTAAAAATGAGAACCTGTTTAATTAATTGATCATCGGTTACTGTGTAGTATATAAAACCAATCATCGATCACAAAAATAGTACCAATTAACAACATTAATTTGAAGTCAAGCTTTATAGTTCATTATAAAGCTGTAACGTCAAGCTTCATGTTTGCATTGCAGCCACATTTCTGGTTGGAAATTTACCACTGGGATGGCTGGCTTGCGAGCTATTCATTCAGTGGCTATGCAGGAGTTTGGATTTTCTTGATAGGCCTATCAAAAAAAATATTGTGGTTCCGATTTCCCTACAAAAATTCAAAAATAATCATGACATACCTACCAACCTTAATTTTACCTATGACAAAAGTAGAATTCTTTTCCAATGTGCAAATTTGACAAGCAATATTACATGTATTTGTATAATGCTAACAGCAACAGTTTGTTCCACTCCTAAGATACATGTATGATTTATGTACCAAACTGTTCAATGTTTATTCACAAATGACATTTTCCCCCAAATATTTCCCGGAAATACACAAAATGAGACTTTCATCAGAGTTAGCATAATATTCCATCAATTGATCTATGTGATAACCCACTCTCCACCTCGAGCTCATGCATAGAAATTTGCCTATTGGTCATCACTAGTTCATGCACTTTCACAATGTTTTCTTAAGAATCACAACCTTTTCACATTCTGGCTGGGTGATTGATTGAGCGACCGGCTTATCTATTGGCTGTCCAACCTGTTCGCTTGCACACCCTTCAATCCAAGAAGGCTGTTGAATATTAGAAAATTATTCGACTGCCTTGAACCAGGTTGCTGTCTTCGGCTACAATCACTTATTATCAAATTATTTTGAACCTTAATGGTCCTTAGTGCCTAATCATATTTCCAAAATTTCAGTTCGATCCGTTTAGCGGCTCTGGATAAGTCTTTTCACAAAAACAAGGTCATCCAAGATGACCGTCAAAGTTTTTAGCTAATCAACTTCCCTTTCAGAATATACTTCTTTCATCTGTTGCCCTGGATGATCTTTCGTTTTGAATCGATTTCTGAGATTTTTAAAGACGTTTCTAAAAATTGACCAAAACCCATGATGGCCACTGGCCAAACTGGCTGATCAGTTTCCTTTGAACAAACTTGGATCGCTATCTGATAAGGATGCTTCCTGCTATATATAATTGAAATCAGCCACTTGGTTCTCGAGAAGACATTTTAATTTTCCTATTGCTTTAGCATGAGAGTAGTAAATTTGAAACCAGCAGTACCCAAAAACCTATACAAAACCAATTTCGGCTTCAAAATCAATCAAAGAAATCTGATATGGCTGCCAAACACGCTACATTTTGATTGGTCAACGGCCACTATGCTTTTTGACATATCAACTTCCCTTGAACAAACTTTAATGGCCTTTTGTCTCTAATCTTCTTCTTCCTCTTTTCGATCGCTGGTATCACACTTGGAGAGCCGTTCTCAAGATGAAATCTGTGGTCTTCTGCAGTTCTTCCACAGGCCCATACAGCTTTTCAAGAAAAGAGGTTGACAAAGGCCAGATCTCTTCTCTCAGCAGCTGATACGTACTGCAACATTGAAGTATGTGCTCTGTGGTCTGTTCTGCTACTCTACAAGGACAAACGGGCGATGTCGTAAGGTGGAACCGCCTGTACATGTGTTGGTTTAGTCTGTTGTGTCCAGTTCGGAGACGAAAAATGGTCACTTGCTCTGGCCTCGAGAGATGATGGTAGGCATCTTCTGATTGAGGTGTTCTATAGAGTGACTTGATGATAGTCTTCATCTCTGTATGGGTAACCATGTTTTCTGTCTGATTCTCTTCTGCACCCACCTTTGCCATCTTGTCTGCTTCCTCATTTCCTTGGACTCAACAGTGTGAGGGGATGCACTGCAATGCTATCCGAAAGCATTTGATGGTTTGTAGTGCTTCTTCACGTTGTGGCAGCTTACCTTTGGTGATAGCCTCAAGGACGGAGCGGGCATCAGATAAAAAGACAATCTGTGCAATAGGGTCTGCTGTTCTGCTGATGGTATTAGCTGCATGAACCAGTGCTTCGACTTCAGCTCTGTAGTTTGTGCAGTGTTTGCCTGTCGGTATTGCAGCTGACTCATGTTGTCCGTTTGGATACTGTATGTGCAGTCCAGCACCTCCGCTCCTAATTGCATCTTTGGCTGATCCATCTGTGTAGATCCTTATCCATGTCTCCTGAGGGTCCATTTCTTCCAGCATGGCTAGGGTCAGGGCCTTCTTGCTCACATCACTGTGTTCATCTTTGGTTGTGAGATGAGGTACTGTGGTGCGAATAGCTATGCTCTCTAATTTGTTTTCCCAGGGTGGAGGATCAAGTGTGTGGTTTGGATCTTCTATTTGTGCTGGCAACATTTCTTGGTGTTTCCTTTGAAGTGCTTTTGTCTCTTTCACAAAACTTGATCTTTTAAGTCTTCCTGATGACAGCTGTGCTTGCCTGATCTTCATCGGGTGGGTGTTGAACGATTTGAACTTGGATCAGTGCTTTGCATTCCCTTCCTTAGCTAAGTGGGGGGGATGCCTGCTGTCTGCTCCATTTTTTTTATTGGTGTTGATCTCATTCCACCAGTGATGATGCGCAGGGCCTGGTTTTATACTCTGTCACGGTTCTGTTGATGAGATTTAGCTGCTGTCATCCATGAGCTGGATCCATACTCAAGGTGTGGTCATACGGCACCTAGGTACCCCCCGTAGATGGTCTTGAGGATCCTTTCATTGGCACCCCACTTTGTTCCTGCCAGCTTCCTCATGATGTTTAGCTTTCTTCTGGCCTTTGCCTCTGCATTCTGAATGTGCTCCTTCCATGTTAATCTTCTGTCATAGGCGACTCCCAGGTATGTCTGCCGGTCCTCATACTCGAGTGGAGTACCGCCCAGTGTCAGATTGCCAACCTTGGTTTTGGTGGACAGTGAGAATAGCATGGCTGATGATTTTTCTTTGTTGATGGTAATACACCAGTGATTGGCCCAAGCTGTAATTCTGTCCAAGGCGAGCTGCATTCTGTACGTGGCAGTCGCTGTGTACTCCTCAGTGCACCAAAGTACGAGGTCATCTGCATAAAGGGCTGCTTGGATCCCATTGGGCAGCTCTGCTACAATGTCATTAATGAAGAGTATGAACAGAGTTGGTGATAATACTCCGCCTTGTATGAGACCCTTGTCTCAGCAATACATTCTGTACAGATTGTCCATCCACCAGCACCCTAGCTCTGCGATTGTGTAGGTATGACTTGGTCCATCGGAACATGTTGCCACCGATGCCTGTGCGCCGGAGCTTCACGAGGAGGCCATCCTTCCACATCTTGTCAAATGCCTTCTGCAGATCGATAAAAGCAGCTAGCATCACCTTCTTGGCTTGAAAAGTGTCCTCTATGACCTGTGCAAGATGTGTTGTTTGATCTTCTGTGCTCCTGTATCTTCTGAAGCCGGCCTGCTCTGAAACTATAATGTTCTCCGACTCCAGGTACCACTGCAACCGCTGGTTGACGATGCGCTCCATGGTCTTGCATATCTAATTAGAACTCCAAAATTTCGGCCCGATCCATTCAGTGGTTCTTTCGCGAAAACGAGGTCCTCAAAAATGGCCACCAAAGCATTTGGCCAATCAAGTTCTCTTGAAGAAACTTGGTTCACCCATTGCCCTACATGATGTTTCGCAAGTTTTAAATCAATCACTCGAACGGGTTCGGAGATATTTAAAGACGCTTCTAAAAATCAAATAAAATCCAAGATGGTTGCCGGTCAAATAGGCCGAACGGCTTCGTTTGAACAAACTTGGATCTCTATAACCTAAGGATGCTTCCTGTCAAATGTAATTGACATTGGCCCAGTGATTCTTGAGAACAAGTCATTTAAAGGAAAGGGTAATAACTATGTACTGACTGGATGGCTTAATTGTGCCATATGTCAGGGGAGTGGAGGCCTTTATCTCCATGGTGTGTAGCTGGTGGATCCAATGACTTTCTTTCATTTGGTGGAGTTGATGTCATCTGGGTCCGACGTGAGGACTTGGAGGATTCTGAAATGCATGCCGCTCCTGGAGAGGGTTTTTGCTAAAATGCCTAGATACAGGTGTGTCGTATCTCTCACTCCTGTATAGATTGGTGATGGAAGTGAGGACTTGGAGGATTCTGAAATGCATGCCGCTCCTGGAGAGGGTTTTTGCTAAAATGCCTATATACAGGTGTGTCGTATCTCTCACTCCTGTATAGATTGGTGATGGAACATAAATGTTCTTATATATGTGTATTTTGAATGTGCGTAATGTCTCTCCTACACATTGTTTGTGGCAGACATTACAGGTGATGAGATAGACGATGTTTCTGGTCTGGCAGTTAGCAATGATCTTGGTGGTGTATGAAAGTGATGTGTGGCTGTTGGTGAAGGACCGTTGTTTGTCCATGTAGTTGCAGATGTTGCAATTTTTAGTTGGACAGGGTTTGAAGGGGCTTCTGTGTGAGGTTCTGGGCGGTGCTGTGAGAGGTGGTAATCTGGCTCTGACGATGGTGTCTTTGATTGTCTTGTTTTTCCTGAAGCCGAATAGTGGTTTCTCGGGGAAAGCTGTTCTGCATCTATACCTACAAGTGGGCTGCATCTCTACCTACAAGTGGGCGGCACCGCCATCAGCAGCAAGGCTGCATGCTCCTTCGCCTGTATCTTCATGGCGGATCTAGAAACAAAGCTTCTAAGCACTGCCAAGTTCCAACCAGCACTATAGGTCAGATACATCACTATAGTCGACAGGTCGAATTGGAGCACTACAGACACGATTCTGAAACGTGAATCACAGAAACCTGTGACAGCCTTGTTCATTGGAATGTGGAAATATGCATCTTTCAGATCGATTAATACACACCACATTCCTTTCCTCAATCCTACCATTACCGTCCTTGGTCTTTTTCCATTTCGGGCTGAGGCATATGGATGAACCAATTCAATGGCCTGAGATTAAGTACGGGTCTTCACATCCCCAGTGCTCTTGGGAACAAGGAACATGTTTGAATAGAAGTCCAGAGTGTGCTGGTTTGCTGGCTTTATTGCGCCCTTCAGAAGCAAGCCTGATACTTCATTTTGATACATGCCAGAATGGTGAGACATCCCTCCACAAAATCTGTCTTTGGCACCAGTCTGGAGTCCCGTACCAAGGGAGCCAGACAAGTTAGAACTTGTCTGGCTCCCTTGGTATGGGAGTCCAGACTGGTGCCAAAAGATAGATTTTGTGGAGCGATGTCTCACCATTCTGCCATGTATCCCAGGACCAGACTGTCTGGCGTCACACCTCGCCAGGCCTCGACGAAATGCATGAGCCTTCCACCCACAATAGGCGTCTGAACGGCCAAGGTGGGTGGATGGCTTGTGCTCCGCTCACCCCTCCCCCCACCCTCTTGATGAGGGAGTGAGAGAACCATTTTGGTCTAGACTTGACCGATCTGACTGGCACCGCTATTCGTGTTGCACAGGCATGGTCCAGGCGGATACGAAAGGAGCCACAATACCCTCAGGTATGGTCCGCTCCCTCCTTTCCACCTTTTGAGGACTTACCCGTACCCTTCCCCCCTATAGGACGATCAGGGCCGCCCCTAGAGCGTGCAGGGGTCTCCTTTGTCTTCTTCACCAGTGGCGGCTGCGAAGGCCCAGCAGTCACATTTGAAGAAGGCTCAGCTTTCGCTTTGCTCTTCTTCTTGTGCTTCTTAGAAAAAGATTGGTCGGCTTGGATACAGCGCCTAGTGCGTGCGCTTGGCACATGAGCTCTAGCTGCATATTCACTGCCAGTCTGTTCTGCGCAATGTTCGCGGAGTCTTCCAGGATGGCATGCGCTTGACCACTAAAGATACTGGATCCATTCAGGGGTGTCCCAAGCAGGGCTGGGGTCAAATACTTTCAAAAGTATTTAAATACAAATACAAATACTTTGGAACTCTTCAAATACAAATACTTGTTTTTTGCAAAGTATTTAAATACAAATACTGAGGGTAAGTATTTGAAATGCTTCACAAATACTTTTTACATGGCTTATAGAAGACCAAAGTATGGTACTGATCATGTGATGTAACTCTAGTGATGCCTGTGATGGACAGCCAGACCCTCAAATTTACATGTAAATAGACAATCATAGATACCAAACTAAGGGTGCAAAAAGAAATCAAGTTCGACAGGCTAAGCATAGTTAAACATAGTTGACATGATCCCAGCCAAAGTTGAAATAGTAAACTAGCTAGGAGAGTTAGTCACCCAGCATCCTCAATGATTAATGCAAAATTACATCTGATTCAAAATGGAAGATAACCTTTGCTTTCCACGTTTAAATACACATAAACAAGTAAATATTTCAATATCTAATTGAAGTTTGACGAAATTATATTTTCCTGATGTATGTTAATGTTCACAAGGCCTATTCCCCACCCACTTTATCTAAATAGATGCTGTTTGACACGTTAGCATGCTAACATACTCATTTTCACAGCATCATAACCACAAACGCTTCTGTTGCTCGCTGGGTAGTGTCGGGCCGTTCCGATGTCTGGTGTTGACTCGCCGCGCCGCAAGTGCACGACGAATGATGACGCTGGTTAGCTTCCGGTCTCGGGGTGACGGATCCTGTACGATACTGCCCTACAGGTAACAAAGACCGGCTCCTAAGGGCGGTGGAACTCAATCGTTCCGGTGTTGCCGTGCGGCCATCATCGCGAACATTAAA
>CM067370.1:78235311-78324311 GCA_034401795.1 Chaetoderma sp. LZ-2023a
ATATATTTATTTACAGGCAGAGGTGTGGGAAAACTTACTACTGGGAATGACTGGCTTGTTCAATCATTCAAGTGATAAGTCTTCTAAAACATCCTCTCTGCCTACAGATTAGCATTTCCTAGGAACATTTTCATATTTTAGGCAGCATAATCATTCACGTGTTAAGGTGGAACACTATATAACAGCAATAAGACTGACAGTTTGATTTCTAATACTAGTTACTATTAGGCTTGCACGATTTTGCAATATTCATAATCATAATTATCTCAGAGAAACAACTGTGATTATTCCATTATTCATACATGTCCGCTACTGGTGGCTTGGGTTAGGGAGGCATCGCTCAAAACTGCTGAAGGAAGATAAACATTACTTCATACAGGAATTGCTAACATAACGTTGAACAAAATAAAAATTTGTATCACTGATCAGACTACACTAAATGTGCCTCCAGTCTAATTGCCAGATAGCAATGGCTGTTCAGAAACCACAATAAATATGCTACTATAAACCATTTCTGAACACAACATTGATACAATCTGGTGAGACCGAACAGCAGAAGAGAAATGACAATGCAGACATGGTTACAGTATGATTCAGTTATTGCCTACTGATCGCTAACAATACCCACAATGACAGATAAAGCCATTACGCCTGTAACCACCACATTTTCAAACAAAAAGGTCAGTTTCAACAGATATAGATATATAATCCATTTGGGCCCTAATATTTTGAGAACAGTTTTACCGAGATTTGTTGCTGCCATCGACAAGTTTATAAACTGATATGGGGTAATTATGACGAAGTAAAATTGGAAATTAATGACGGGCATACGGCTGCAAACTAGTTAGTTAAATCTTATGGGCGTTAAATGAATGTTAAATAAACTAACAATATTTCTAAAGTTATTAGAGCTTCTCATTGATGATGCCTTTTTGGGTGTAAATTTTTGGTAAAAACATAAAAACCATCCAAATTATGGTTTCAGATTGATATATTTTTCACTTATTAAAAAGCACTATCTATAAGTTATAACTCGCCTCTGGCCAATTCTGACCAATCAAGTTATGGATCGATTAAACTACAGCTTAACCATCATGGTGGAGACATGAATAGCAACAAATTTATTAAGATTGATTTTCATCAGTAATCATTATCACTGTCATCATCAGTAACGTCACCATTATTACTACTATTATTATCGTCATTATATGAATTATATGAATCATCATCCACTCCAATAGCCCTAAGTGCACTAGAAACTTTGTCAGGAGACAAATCATGCAAGTCCACAACAGCTGCTCCAGAATCGTTTGCCAATGTGTCGAATTCCTCTGGATCCAAGGTCATAATATCTTGTACACGGACAACTGGTCGAAGACTCACATTATTTTTACGGGGAGAAACAGGAAAAGAATCTTCACTTCTGTGCTCAACTTTTAAAATTTTTTCTGAATGTTGTCGACGACAATGTGATCGGACAGTTTTGCTGTAGAAACTAGAGAAACGACAGTATGGGCAAAAGTATGGGTGACTACAAATATGCTTAGAGATATGGGATGAGAATTCCGCATCATTGTCAGTTGTAAAACGGCAAAATCCACACTTGTGTAAGATATTTGAACCAGCAAAATTCTCTACATTAGATAAATGTGCTTCAAATCTACTCAAAATAGGTGTAGTATAAGAACATAAATGACAGCAGTAAATAGTACGTTTCTCCACAACACAACTTCCTGCATCAAAATCACTGTCACTTTCTGTCACATCACTACTTATGGAAATACAATCACTATCCTGACTAGGTATGATACTGACTGGCGAATCGTGAAACTTGTCTAAAGATTCATTTGCTGCATTGAAATCACAGCTTGTAATTTTATTCACATCTGCAGGCTGTGAAGAGTTTGTGTTTGTCCACATCTCAAAGATGTTTGATATGGTGTTAGGTGTTGGGCTAGGTGGTCTTGTTCGGTCATGTTTGGCAGCAACATCTGTCTCTAGGTGCAATATTTTGGCCGGATGTGCAGCCAAATTACAATCATTTGTCTTACGCTTTTGAGGCACAGTTTTGGAATTAATATCAGTTTTTAAACTATCACATTGTTTAAACATGTCACTAAAAGCTTTTTTACCATTGTAAATAATTTTTTTAGCCAGGGATTCAGAAAGCTTCTTTCCCAAATCAGAAACTGTGCACTTGGCTTGGGGAGATTTTTCATTTGCGATAGCTGGTGAATTACTCGAGAATATAGTAACAGAAGATGCAGCAGTTCTCTTTTGATGTGCAGCATATGTTTCTTTCTGCCGGATTACTTCTGGAAGATTACCATACTTGTCATTGTAAAACTTCTCAAATTCAAAATATGCTTTGTCACGCACCATAACGACAACAGGTGGTTGGTCACGATGCATACGATTCACATGTTTCCGCACAACACCCCTGCAAAATAGAATGGAATGTCATAATATAAGATATATTAAACAAAAAGACTATGATAAGAATTATATATATATATATATATATATTTTGGACGGCTTGATGGTTAAACTGGTAAAACGGCATACCTACAGTTCAGAGCCTTTCAGTCTGAATTCATATTACATATATTCAACATGTTCCCTGTAATATTGCTTTCTATTTGGAAACTCAGGTCATGAAATGGTTAACCTCTTTACTACAGCGACTACACACAAATTGAAAGAATAACAAGAACGAGAGGCCCAGGGGCATTACTGGCTTAGAGGAATGAGTGGCGGAATAAGAATTAAACTATTGGCCATAAATGCAATTTTTACTAAGACAAGATGGTCATTGAAATAAGAGGCCTAAGGTGCCTGTGTCACTCACCTGGAATTATTGGCGACTGGCACAACAGAACAAAATGAGATGACCACTGTAAAAATTTATCAATCAAATTTCTATGAAGAAAGTTTAGCCAAGTTTTATTAAAATGGATCCAAGTCGTTAATAATTAAGTCTATGTTTTTCTCCGAAATTTGAAGAAAATACAAGATGTCTGCCAAAAACGTGATATTTTGATTGATTTATGGCGGACATGTTCTTTTGACATATCAACTTTCCATGGACAAATTTTAATGGCGTTTTGACCCTAATCATATCAGCCAAATTTTCCCCTGATCCGTTCAGCGGTTCTGGAGTTGGCCACTGAACCATTTGGCAAAATAAGTTTCCTCGAACAAACTTGGCTCAGCTCTTGCCCTATATCATATTTTATAAGGTCTGCATCGATCACACCCCCCCACCCCCCAGCAGCTTCAGAAGATTTTTAAAGACGTTTCTAAGTCAGTCAAAATCCAAGATGGCTGTGGCCCAAATTGGCCAATCATCTTCCTTTGAACAAATTTGTATCCCTATTCTCTAAGGATGCCTCCTGTTAAATATGCTTGAAATCTGCCCAGTGGCTCTCAAGAACAATACATTTTAAATTTCCCATTGCTTTAGTATGGGAGATTTTGGTAGGAAAAAGTCCCACGATGACCGACAAACCGCTTATTCGACAGTTTAGAAAATCGAAAAAGAATACCTAAAAACCTATATACAAACAAATTCGGCTTCAAAATCCATCAAATAAAAATATCAAATATGTCCACCAAACACTAAATTTTGATTGGTCGATGGTGGCCATGTTTTTTATGTATCAACTTTCCTTGAACAAATTTTAATAGCCCTTAGTCTCTAATCATATCTGCCAAATTTCGGCTCAATCCCGTCAGCGGTTCTGGAGAAGTAATTTTCGCGAAAAACTAGGTCATCCAAGTTGGACACTTGGTTCAGTTATTCGCCAAGATTATAATTCATGAGTTTTGAATCGATGCCACAAGCGGTTTCGGAGATTTTTAGACATTTATCAAAATAGGCCAAAATCCAAGATGCCCGCCAGCCAAATTGGCCGATCGGATTAGTTTGAACAAACTTGGATCCCTATGACCTAAGGATGCTTCCTGCCAATTATAATTGAAATCGGCCCAGTGTCTCTTGAGAAGTCGTTTAAAGGAAAAGTTGATGGACACACAACAGACAGTCGCCACGCTATAAGCTCACTTGGCCTTTCAGGCCAGGTGAGCTAACGATGTGTCTAAGTTTGGTTCCAGTAGGATTAAGCAATCCTAAAATATAGGCAAATACAAAAAATTTAAACCATTGGAAATACAGGCATGACAGAGGTCAAATATCAAGGCTACGGTCATAGGCGTCGCTAGAGGGGGTTGGGGGTTTGGTCGGTGTGAACGATAACCCTCCCCCCTCCCACCCCATTGAAAAATATTAAGCTACTGAAATAAATATTCACAGTGACTCAGGTTCTATGATTTATTATGGACTAACAGGCAATAATAGTAGGTGTGTATTCTGAAATGACCCCCCCCCCCCCCCCCCCTCTAGATATATCCTAACTATAAACAAATACAACTTGAAAAGTTGCAAAGATAATGATTCATTTATCAGCATCAGATTTATGTGTGTTTATTAAACCGCCAAATAACTTAAAGAATCCCATATCCGTATTCCATATTTGTTCTACCATGAAAATGATTCAAGTGTTTCAAAATGCACAAGTAAATTGATTGAAACAGAAATAGTGAATGTCAATTGATATTGCGAGTGGCATAGCAATGGTTGAATGATACAGGGAGGATAACCCAGACCAGACTGGGAGGAGTTTTGAAAGTTTTTTGAAATGAGACTGAGTAGCAATCTCGCCGATTCTCCTACATTTGAACAAATTTTTCCCTTGAAATAAAAGTTATACTGAAATAATTCATCACACACATACGTGCACTCGCCCACCCCCTTCTCCTGCCCAACCCAAATGCCTTGAATGTTCTTTGCAGATTTGGATGCTTCACAAAAATATACCGGGTGACCACTGATCAATGCTTCATTGAAATCATCAATTTTTCCTAGCAAAAATGGTTAAAATATAATGATTTCACGGGCAACTCAATGTCTAGATTTACTGCAGAAATGCGGGACACTCTCTGGGAGCATCTAAACTTCAAAATTTTCAGGACCCCCCCGTCAAAGTTAGAGGAACACCTCAATAAAGCCTCCACAATATTACGAGCCCCTGGTATGGAATTCCTATTAACGGTGACCGTGACCGTGGACCTGGTGATATCACTATCAGCATGAAACTTCCTTGTTGTATAGGGAGCCATTTGTCCAAGATTATTTCTGGTAGTATTAAGTAATTCTGAAATACAAATGTAAACAAGTGGCCCAAGAGCCTGTGATGCTCACCTGGACCAATAGCATTTGAACCATTTGCATTTAAATAAACATGATGCATAACTTTCGGAAAACCCAAGTTGGCTACCAAAACAACATGGCTGCTCGCCAAATTTGCCGATCGGCTTCCTTTGAACAAAACTGGATCCCTCTGCCCTAAGGATGCTTCCTCCCAAATATAATTGAAATCGGTCCAGTAGTTCTCGAGAAGACATTTTAAATTTCCTATTGCTTTAGTATAGGAGATAATAACTGTAAAAATATCCAAGAAGGCCGCCAAACAGTTCATCCGACAGTGTTGAAAATGGCAAACCTGACATCAAAATACCCAAAAAACTATAAGACCAATTTCGGCTTCAAAATCTATCCAATAACAAAATCCAACATGGCCGCCAAACAGGCTCCATATTGATTGGCCGACGGTGACCATGTTTATTGACGCATTAATTTCCCTTGAACATACTCTATTGCTTAGTTCCTAATCATATCTCCCTTCGTTTTCGCACAAACTAGCGCATCCAAGATGGCTGCCAAACTGTTTGGCCAATAAAGTTCCCTTGAACAAACTTGGTTCAGCTCTTGCACTAGATGATATTTCATAAGTTATGAATCGATCCCCCAAGCAGTTTCGAAGACGATTTTTAAACACATTTCTAAAAATTGGCCAAATCCAAGATGGCCACCAGTCAAGTTGACCGATCAACTTCGTTTGAACAAACTTGGACCACTATGTCCCTGCTCCTTGCCAAATACAATTGAAAGCAGTTCAGTGGTTCTAGAGAAGTCATTTAAAGAAAAAGTTGATGGACGGTCGGTCGCCACAGCATAAGCTAAAAGCTATGAAATGTGCCACCAAAGTAATATCTTTCCCAGTAGGTCACACACTGGAGAAAATTTCCACAGTGGATAACTCCAGTTTGTTATCGAATCAGGCTCATTTTCACAAGAGGGCCACGGGCCTGTGACTCTCGCCTGGACCATTAGCATTTGTATCATTTACATTTAAATAGACATGATTGATAATTATAAAAAAATACAAGATTGCCACCAAAGAAATTGACCAAGCAAAATTCAGAAAAGATGATCTAGAGTCTATCATGATATGATCATTCTAGTCAAATTTTGTTGAAATCTATCAAGGAGCTAAGAAGCGTTTTGACAATTTCCAGTACATTTTTCATAAAATCTAAGCCTTTCACCCCAAAAATTGACCAATCAAAATTCTGTACACAAAGCTCTGAAGCCTAACCTCCTAGGGTCATTCCAGGCAAATTAGGCTGAAATTCATCAAGTGGCGTTTTTAAGCAAAAGTTGACAGACAGATGATGGACGGGCGCAATGACATAAGCTCACTTGGCCTTTCAGATGACAGATACATCCAGACAGATGGACAGGCAGACGTTGTGTGATCACCACACCTCGGTTGACTGACAAAACTACTATGCTAAAAACAAAGCTATCGTTCACAGAAGATTCACCATATTTATAGTCATGATAGTCCAAATGATTTTCTCTTGATATTCAGTGAACTGTATAAAGTAAATGACACTGCAACCGACATACTCTTTATATGTTGCAATGTTGAAATGACACCTCAGACATTAGGTCATTTGAGGAATAGTGGCTGAGCCTCAAAACATCGATAACACTGATACTGTTGGCCAATCACTCAAAGGTATTTCATCTGGACAGTGATTTGCTAGTAATGTCATGGTGACATACATTCCATGGAGCAACCACTGTGCATTAAGTTTAAGATTTAGCATGGACATTATAAGCAACACAAGATACCAACAATATTTCATTAACAATCTCTAAAAAAGCTAGGTACTTACTTTGGATAAGATCTGAATGAGCAGTATGGGCATTTGTAACAATGTGGCATATGTCTGGTATAAAGATGATGTCTGACAGCCGCCGCATTGCCAAATCGTTCTTCACAGAGATTACAAACTTGCTCTTCAGTCAGTGTCCTCAAACTCATCTCTCTGTGAAACATGATGTGTTGTAAAAACAAGCAAGGTGATGGTTTTGAACGTGGTGTAGCCGTTACTGTAGCTTTTTTTGCTTTTGATGCAGTTGTACACCCATTAGCAGATATCTGTTTGATACTATTTTGCTTTGTGGGTGAGGATTTTAGTGACAAGATTGAGTCTTTAGACTTAACTGAGAGAGATTCCGCGTTTATTACTGTAGTAGTTTCATTTTGATCTTTAAAATCATTATTTTTCTCTTCTACCGATTGGTTGTTACTTAAGTGCGTGTCACTTTCTTTGGATATTTTTCGTCCTGACACATCTTTAGAACTTGCTCTGTGCTTGGAGATTACTATAGGCCTTTCATCTCCAGTTTTGTCAACAAATGAAACTTTGATGCTAGTATTCTTTATGTTTTTGTTCTTCTTTGCTGGGTAACAAGCCAGTTTTCTAGCAGCTTTCTCTTTCTTCTCATTTCTCTCATACTTCATGTAGACATTCTTTCCTGGGTGAGCCTTATTGGTATGCAAATCCAATACGCTTTTGGAACGAAAATGTATAGAACAGTATGCACATACATATGGCTTATAGTTTAAGTGAATGAAATAGTGCCTAAAGAGGCTATGGCGATTGGCTAAAACCTCATAACAGATACCACAAGGGTCAAGCTTATTAGATGGAGACTCGGACAGTGTTGAATGAGATTCCTCAAATATACCTTGATCAGCATCACTATTACCATCAACAGTGGTTCTTGTTTCTGTGGATAAGTCATTACTCTGTGCCAAATGTATGCTCTTCTTCTTGGGTGACTGGGCCGAGTCATCAGATAGGGGATCATCAGCTTTGTGCTTTGGCATCTTTGGGTTTTTTAAAAATGGTGACCTATGTGTGGAATTCTGTGCCTCTTCATCAGATTGTGGTTTGATACTTTGAGCACTGTCATTTGAAATTAAAGCAGTCCTGGATTTTTTTGACTGGGCTTTACTTTTCCTAATTTCTTCTATTTCCTTTGATATTTTGTGAAGCTCCATTTGAATGGACAAAGCTTTGGTTTTTTTATTGCAGCCATATAAATGAGATTTATGCTGAGAAACTCTAGGTGCTGTAAATTTCTTAGCAACGAGAGAACTAAATTTCTGTTTAACTTTATCCTCATCTGTGACATTAACTTGATCAACATCTTGTTTGTTCAGAATAACAACTGGATCTCTACAGATGCCATTTGATGGGGTTTTTCTTGATGTGGGCCTTTTAGTATAATGGTGCTTGTTTGGTGACTTTTGTTCTGCATCAGGAAAACTTAGTTTTCTCACAGGTGCTACTAAGCGCTTATCTGGTTTCAATATCAATCGTCTGTACGATGAGGATGATGAAAAACTATTATCAGAATTGAAGCTCAGTTGGCTATCATTAGCATCATTGTCATCTGAGCTAGATGTTTCTTCTCGTAAAGAAGTAACTTTATTCTTACCAGGAGATATGAGGCTTTGTTTGCAAGACCCAAGCTTTTGAGATTCAGTTTGACCACTGGCCGATGAATCATATTTATCAGCTGTTGATTTGTAAACCTGCTCATTTTCCTTTAGCAATACTATATCAGTCGGTTTATCTTTCACAATGCGGAATCGTGTATACTCCCTTATTAGATGTTCACCATGTGTGTCAATCAAGTGATCACGAATATCGCTAATACATTTTAGTTTTACTGCACAAATATTGCATCGATAATTAAATGTCATACTTTTTGCATTTGAGAAATGAGGAATTACTTTTGTCTCCTTTGTCTTTTGCTTCATACTGATGTTATTGGACACAGGAGGGTTATTCATGTCTGGAGTTTCTCCTTCCTTGGGCGTCACAGAGATGCTCTTCGTTGCATGGGGATTATTAACACTTGAGGTTCTTCCTTCCTTAATGTTTGTACTCGTTTTCATAGATAAATGGTCATTATTCACCCTTGAGCTTTCTGCTTCCTTATTTTTGGTATGAATAGAGTCTTTCTTGTAATTGGAATGGGACTTTTGACATTCTGCCTCAAACACCGGTGCATGGCTCTGAATTAGATGAATTTTCATTTCTTCAAAGCTGGTCTTTCTAATCTGGCAAACTGTACATTTGTAGCTTGTTTCTGTACCTTTAGAACGGTTTTCAATTGTAGCTGAACTGTTGACATCGCTATCACATTCAAGACTTTGAGAAATTGCCTTAGAAGAAACTGAATGGCTTTCATCTTCATTACTTTCTATAACATCCTTTTCAGTATTTTGATCCCTTATTGTTTCAATTGCTTTCGAATTAATCAGAAATGATGCTGCTTTGGATATCTCCTTTAATGCACATACATCCTTCTCTTTCACACTTGCTTTCTCAGCTCTGTCAGCATTGGATAGGGAAACTGTGCTTTTTACTTGTTGCATTTGAGCAATAATTTCTGAGGTCGCCTTATATTTACTGTACTCCATAATTAGATCTTCCCCATGTTGCTCTCTCAGATGCTGTTGAATGGCATTCTGCTTTGAGAGAATCCGCAGAGCACATATGTTACAACGATACACAAAACTAAAAGATAATGGTGGCGATTTATCCTCATTTATTGTTTGTCCGCTTGACATGCTTGGAGAAGGCAAATTTACTCGAACTTTGGTAAATTCGGCAGCAAACTGTTTACCATGCGTATGTGTGATATGATATTTAATACCAGTCTCATATTTACGTTCAATGCGACAATGACTACACCGAAAACGAACCATTTTTAGTGAGTCATGAAGGTCCTCATTAGAATCATGTGACAGATCTTTGTCATTTTCTTTTTCAACTACTGGATTACTAAGTATATCAACATTGCTAGCTTGCAGTACTGATGTTTCAAGTCTATTTTGAAGCTCCACTGTTTTTGAGGGCGATGTTCTAGCAACAGGTGTGTTTACCTCTGGAACAAAACGGGAATACTCACGAATTAAATGAGAACCATGTCTTTTTTTAATGTGTGTTTTAATGTCGGAAGATTTAGGACATTTATGTGCACATATATTGCAGCGATAGTGAAATGTATATCCCTTCCTTGATTGCACTGCTATCGATGCCACTTCTTGTTTTGTACTTACTGCTTCTTGTACATTATCCGGAGCACATTCTACAAAAGGCGTCGAATCAATTTCATATGCTATGGTATCAAGATTTTCTCCATGGATTTGATAAAAATGGTGTATAATCGAGAGCAGTTTCTTACCACGAAATGTACATAAACTGCATTTAACTGACGCTGCTTTATGGCATTCTGCTAAGTGATTGCTGAGCTCTATAACGCGTGTTGCTTCATAAATGCAATATTTACACTCCAATGGTACTGGTGTTTTGCTGCTTGGTAAAACTGGTCTACTTGGGGATACCGATTTGCTTGGTGTATTTAGTTGTATAGTCTTTGGTGAAGCTTGCTTTGATAATGCTGGTACGTCTTTAGCTGACATTTGCTCATTTATTTCCGATGTTCTAGTTGATGAATGTCGTTCATTTACTGGCTGATCAGTTGTTGCACAGGCAGTATGTTTATTTTCTGTATAAGCTGTGGATGATGTAAGTATATGACTAATCGTTGATGAACCACTCTCTGCCGCCAATGATATCTGATCTGGCAATTGCTTTGGAATATTCCCTCCTACTGATAAAATTTGTTTACTTCCGGTGTTCATGTGACCAACACCTATTTGTTTTTCATCAATGTTTTCATGCAATTCTTTGCGTTTTTGGCTAATGTTCTGTTTATTTAGAGCTTGTTTCTTAGGTGTATTGCCGCTTTTAACTGATGTAGTAGGGTTTTTCTTTGCTGGATCTGGTTCCTGATTGCCTTTAGGGTGTGCTTGCCAAATATGCATAAACATGACATTTTGGGCTAAACAGGAGAATTTGCAGTGTGGACAAGAAAGAAGCTTAGCCTGTGGCTGATCTAATGCACTTCGGGATTTTGATTGTAATTGTAATGTAGAATCAGATGTTCTTGGCAAAATCTTTTCTTGTACTTTTGTAAAACGCATTCTTCCAAAACGAGGATGTGCACCAACCCAATGGCGGGCTAATGGCGGCAATGACATTGAGTGGTAAGAACAGACAGAGCATTTGAAGAGGGTGTATTCACTTATTTTATTGGAGTGAATTTGCAAATGCTTTTTCAAAGCTTCGATTTTAGTAAACTGCTTTAAGCAGAGCATGCATGTCACTTTGTCCATCTGTGAGGATAGTGATTGACCATTAAAAGGTGCTGATCCAAGACTGTCATCAGGTGATGTACTGTTAGAACAAGCTGGAGACGCACGAGGAACCATGCTGCTTGTACTTTTGGAAGTTGCTGGTACTTCTGATGCAATACCACTGCATAGCTGTTCTTGAACAGGAGTTGGTTGTATACTGTTATCTGAACTATCCAAGAGTGAAGTTGAATTTCCATGATGATCAGCCTGCTTTGGCAATGCGTATGTGTGCCATGTGCCATTACCTGGGACTGCCAAACTCTTATGTGAATTTTGGGTTACTACTTTTTGTTCATACGTATCTGGAGGCTCAGTTTTAATAACAGGCTTGGAAAGCAACAAATCCTTTTTTGCACGTGTAGAACTTGTTCTCATTGTAATAAGTTCAAGGTCTGTGTCAGATGCAACATTATTAATTTGATTCTGCTCTGAACGTGGCTTACAAGCCAGTTCACATGATACTGTGATTTGTTTTGGTTTGCCTACATGAGTACCGTTGATATGTATGAGCACATCATGCTTGTCAGTGGATTTCATAGAACAATAAGGACAATGAATAAACTTGAGAAGACTCAGCTTAAAATGATCTAGTAGAGAAGACAAATGTTCGAAGCGATTCTTACAATGTTCACAATGATAGTTCTCTTCATCAGGATGATGAATACGACAGTGGTTGCGAAAACTGGTTATATTATTAGTAAAATAACTGCAGTCTTTGAAAGCACATTGAAACAGACGAAATTCCTTTGGCGATGTATGCTGTGCCATATGATGAAACAATTCTTCCTGGCTTGCACATTTCTGATGACAGTGAGCACACGGATAGAACGTTGCGTATGCATGGTTTGTCTGGAGATGTACTTGAAAGATTTCAGCCGTTTCAAATGATTCAAAGCATGACTGAAATGCACAGATGTAAAATGAGTTTGGTTTTGTAGTTTTGTGAAGATTTTCATTTTCTATAGAACTGCTTGATGAATTTGAAACTGACTTAGATGCAAGAACTACAGCAGATGGCAAAGGCGTAGTGGTGTTGCTGAAAACAGTCTCTGACTGTCCATCTTTAGAACTTCCACATGAGTTGTGTGTCATTTTAGACACGACTACAGAAGTTGTAACAGTGGCTGATTTATCTTCAGTTGTTGAAACTAATCTCTGTGGAGTAGTGACTGTTTTTGAATAACAGCATTCAGGATTTTCTACTTCTGTAAATGATGGAGTAACAGTATTACTCGCACAGTTAGTTTTTGATGAACTGTCTTTAGACATTAACTCCGTTTCAGATTCAGAAATAATTTTATTTTGGTTCAAACCACCTAAAATTACTGGACCTTTTCGGAGTGAAAACGTTGCAGCTATTTTCAGGCCAAGCTCATTTTCTTCAGCCTCCTCAATGTTTATATCTGATCTTTGTGAGCTATCACATGCGTTATTAGAACCTTGCACATCAGCAGACCTTTTGGTATAGTTTTTATTATTACTTTCAGGTTCCATACTGGTGTCCAGCTTGCTTGTTTTAATTTCCAATGCACTTTTAGAATGATCAATAAAATGTGTGTTAGTTAAGGGCTTTGCTAAGCAAAACTGCCTTTTTATCTTATTACACATCACATCATCATCTTGATTCTGCACTGAATGTGTCCTTGGAATGACTGTAGCCATCTTCACCAGTGATGACTGGTCACAGGACAATGTCTGTGATGCAGATACAGATATTGCATTAAGAGAAACACCAAGCTTTGGAATGATAGTGGCTGTCTTAGTGGGTGATGATTCTTCAAGAGCTTTCCGCATCAAGGTAGCAGGGTCAGGACTCAGAGAAACACTGGATGTTGTCACCTGTTGCGGTGTCACGACTGTTGAACTGGGTGATAAAACAACAATACATTTATCTGAAGTTCCTGGGACTGCATTAATTAGATTTGCAGTATTAGTATGAACGGCTGTACTCGAAACAGCCGTATTTAAAATTCCTGGATTCAGTAAAATAATACTCTGTGTCTTGTTATTCGCTAATGGAGCAGCAGAAATTAATGAATTGTTAAGAGTATTCTTTGATTGGCTTGACGATTGTAGAGGAACATAGATTCCATTGTTGTTGACTGCTAACTCAACATTTACTTGTTTTGAAACATTTGAATTGCCTGGCCCTGCTTGTATCGGTACTAGGATTCCTGATGAAGCTGAACCATCAGCTCTGTATAGTAATACAGATGTTGTTAGAGAACTATTGGTCACCATTTGAGGAAACAAATTCCTACATGTATTTGCGGGATCACTCTGCGGGACCAAAGGAACCGGTTGGAATGCAGTTGACACCTGCCCCGTAGAAGTAAGCCAGGAGGAAGATTCTGGTGTATTACTTTTTGAGGTGGACCTCAACAAATTTAGAGAAGGGTTCTGTATAACATATCTGTTCACATCTACACCTGTGGAAAATATTGTCTTGATAGGTGACAACACTACACCAGTCGACTTCTGTCCAGTGGAACTAAGTAACGACACAGATTCCAAATGATTACGATTTACTATGGAGCTAAGAAAAGTTGGTGATGTGTCTTGTACAGCATTTCTGTTAACATCTTCATTTGTGGAGACTCTCTTGCTGACTGGTAACATTACAACAGCAGCTAACTTTTGTGCAGTAGAACTAATCAAGGACACCTCTGATGAAGCAGCAGGTACACAATCTCTATTCACATCTACACTTGTATAATCGTTTGCCTTGATTGGTGACATAACAGAAGTTTCTGATTTCTGTCCAAACATTCCTGAAGAACTATGAAAGGACACTACTTCCAACTGATCACTATTCAATGCTGTGGATTCATTAGCAGTAAAATTGGCAGTTTCATGACTACTATTATTTTCAATCACAAGGGCTGGTGTAACAGAACTTGGTAGTGATTCACGGAGCAATCCATGAAGTCTCCACCAGTCACCATTTTCCATATAGCTGAAAATATATTTAACCCCTACTGGGAAAATTTTCTCTACTTTGCGTTCTGCTACTAGATGTGACTGTGAATGTATCTTAGCTTCTCCTCGCAGCTGAAATATTACATTGCAGTGACAGCATTTGTATAAGAAACCGTTTTTCGGCAAATGTCTTTCAAAATGGTTCCAAAAATTATTGAATTGATCACACTGTACTTTGCAGTGAGAACATATATATACTCCACCAGATTTTATAATTGATGTTTGAACAGACGCTATGTCTGGATCTTTAACACTGGATAATTTACATGCATGAGCTTGTAAAATTGGGAGACTTTCCGTCATGAAATTACAGTGACGACATCGGTGTACCCCAAGACTTGACCAATCAACATCACTAGGTGCAATAGCATTTTTTAACTTCTTCATCTGCTTCTTTATTGATTTTTTATTTGAAGCTTTACTGACTGCCTTGTTTTTACTAAATTTGGCATTAAATGGATTTCCTTCTGCATCTTTATCACACACATCAGAGTCAAGTGATATCACATCACACTCTGAACTGGTACTGTCTGATCTTACAGGTGCAGATTTTGAAGATACACTGGAAATACTTCGAGAATTGTCTTCCACAGACAAGTCTTCCTGATCGGATGTTTGTTCGCTTTGGTTTGTAGACACACCTAGAGAATTGATTTTTTCTCTGTATTGATCACACAATGCTTTAGAACTGATCATTTCATTGTTTTCATTGGCACAACCTAATTGCTTGCTTTGTTTTGCACCCAAGTTTTTAGAATTTACTATTTCCTCGTATTGTTTGGCACACAACTGTTTAGAATTGACCATTTCATTACTTTCTTTAGCACAGGAATCTATGGAAGTGTTGGTTTGCTTGTATACATCTTTCGAATTTGTGCTTTGCTTGTTTTCTTTTGCTATGAAGACAGGAGCAGTCTCAACAGCGCCACTGCTTAATACGTTATCATCATTTTTGCACCATTCATTCAGAGGTAAGTGCGGTTCAAGTGACATCTCCGGTACATTAAGTGGGGCAACTTTATTTACACTTACATTAAAAGCACTTTTATTGATTTCAGCTCCAACTAAAACTCCAGTTTCTGAATCATCTATCTTGGGCCTATTTGTTTCAATACGATCGCCATTCTTAATTGTTTGGTCAGAATTTGATATCACCTCCACATAAACTATTTCTGATTTATCCATAAGTTTCTGTCCATTATCTATCATGTCTACAGCACTGTTGTCATGGCTTTTAACTGATATAGTAGTAGCTTGAAATTCATGCTGTTCTATTGTGATGTCTTTCTTGATGGACAAATAACCAGGTGAAGGCTGTCTTTCACATTTATCTAGAGAGAGATCAGTGGATTTACTAGCACAGTTATTCTTCCCAAGACTTAGATTTTCATCATCTTTTCCAGTACAATTTCTACTCTTCTTTATTTCTGTCGAATCACATACTACACTCGTTTCAACAAACACATGTTTTGGTAAATGCAATGTCATCTGTGCATCAAGCTCATTCCGCAAAGTAGCTTTTTCAACACTTTCAACCAAGCATTCCTCAATTAATGTTTTTACTGTGTCTTCAGCTCTATTTTCACAAAGGTCTTCAGATACAAAGAGTTTAGCAGAATCTGCACTACTAGAAGTAAGAAATAAGTCAGACATGATAGTTTTGCTCCCAGTATCAGCATGCTTTTCTGAAATGTCGTGAGCCAGAGTGGTCTTAGTAGTAGGATCATGCTTTAATATCTGTAAACTTTGCAATGCTAAATCAATGGAAGACAGATTTGAATCCTGCACAGATGTAGTATCTATATGCTTAGTTGTATTACTAATCAATGGATCCTGGCATTGCAAAGATCTAAACACTTCATTTATATTATTTTTTTCTTTGTCATCATTATTACATGAGTTAATTTCATTCAGTACAGTTATTTTTATATCTGTCAAATTTTTCTTTTGATTTGATGGCAAAGTGTCCAATAGAACAGCTGTTTCAATACTATCTAGTCCTTTCTCATAATTAATGGATTTAGCTTTATTTGTACTAAGCATTTTATTCTCACTATTGTCAGTGTTGTCACCACAAGAAATGTTTTCATTACTTTCTATTTGTGGTAAATCCTGTTGTGAATTGACGTTTAACTGTTGCTGATCAACATTCATTTTAATTGCATTTTCACCTTTTCCATGATTATTGACTAAAGATAAATCCTCAGTATTTACTGAATTCTTGTTATCATTGTCCCTCAAAACCTGATTAATCACATTTTTCAATATGGTATCAATGCCTGGTTGCAGTGGATTATGTGTGGCATGTTCTGAAGTGGTATCAATGGCATTCTGTGCTGTGTTGTTCATGGTGATTTGTGATGTACTAGTATCTATGACATTTTGTAATGATGTATCCATGGTATTTTCTGATGTGCTATTCATAACAGTTTCCAATACTGGATTTGTGGCCTTTTGCACTGTAGTATCCGATACATTTTCTGATGTGGTATCTGTAGCATATTGCAATGTGGCATGCAAGGATTTCTGTGCTGCTTTTTGTGATGTGGTTGTATCAATGACATTTTGCTCTGTCTTATCAATAATACTTATCAATGAAGAATTCGCAATATCTTGTGATGTTTTGTGATATCTTGTGACGGTTTCTGCTGTGGGATCTGTAATATATTGCAATGTGGAATCTGAGCTGTTTTGAGATATATTATCCGTGCGTTTTTGTGATATGGTCATATCGGTGACATTTTGTGCGGTGCTATCAATAACACTTAGCAATGAAGAATCCACGATATCTTGTGATGCATTATCATTGACATTTTGCTCTGTCCTATCAATAATACTGGCAGATGAGATATCTTGTAACGTAGTATCTGTTACATTTTGTACGCCAACATTTGTGAACCTTTGCAAAGTGGTGTTTAGAGTATTTTGTGATTTATCTGTGACACTCTGTGAGGTGATATTTCCTAAAGCAGCATCATTGACATTTTGCAGTACGGCAATTTGTGAAATGGTATCCATTGCGTTTTGCAAAATTATATCTCTGGTATCATATGACGCTGTATCCGTGACACATAACTGTGTAGTATCCGTGACAATGTGCAATGTATTATTCCTAATATTATTTGATGTGGTATATGTGTCAGCATTTGATTCACTCTGATTCAAAGCATTATAACATTGAATATTTCCATGCGTATCATTATCGATAACATCCGTGACTGGTTCTCTTATACGGGTTTCACTCATTGAAGGATATTGTGGCGTTTCTTTCTCATTATTAATGTCTTGACTCTCATTTTCACCAAGCATTTTATTCTCACTATTATCTACGTTGTCATCACATGAAATGGTATCGTTACTTTTCATTTGTGATGAATCCTGGACTGAATTCACTTTTAAGTGTGGCTGCCCAATAGTCTGCAATACTGGATCTGTGGCATTTTGCAATGTGGTATTTGTGACATTTTCTGATGTGCCATCTGTAGTATTTTGCAATGTGGCAATCGGGCAGTTTTGAAATATATTATCCATCATGACTTTTTGTGATGTGGTCGTATCATTTTGTGATTTATCTGTGGCATTTTGTGATGTGGTATCTGTGATAGTCTGTGACATGATATTTTCCAAAGCAACATCAATAGCATTTTGTGAAATAGTATCCATTGCATTTTGCAGAATGATATCTGTGGTCTTCTGTGATGCTGTATTCGAGACACCTAATTGTATAGTATCCGTGATATTGTGCAATGTATTATTCCTCATATTATTTGATATGATATATGTGTCAGCGTTTGATTCACTCTGATTCAAAGCATTATAACACTGAATATTTGCATACTTATCATTATTGATAACATCCGTGAATGGTTCTCTTACACTGGATTCACTCATTGAAGGATGTTGTGGTGATATGCATGAATCCATTTCAAATGACACACTCACAGTTGATCTAACAGATGTATCACATGACCGTGTATCAATTACCAACCTATCAGTATCATTATCATCGCTGATGTCACTATATTCTGTTGATAAAAGCTGATTAGAAATGGTACTAGCATGCCTTTGGTCAAATTCTGAATCATCAGTGTCACTAATATCACTGTAAATGGAATTTGTATTTGTTGCATCTAGACTGTCCTTTTTCAAAGCTACGTTGCTTTGTTCATTAACTTCTAGGGCATATGTTTCACAATCACTGATGTCACTAAACTCTGCCTGTGATGGCTTGCTAACAGTAGGGTCGCCTGTTAAATCAGAATCACTGATGTCACTATACGTGTTCTCCTGTAGTCCTGCATCAATAGAGGTTTCATGGATACCAAGCAATGCTTCTTCTAAATCCGGTGATGCCTCATGGTGTGGCTGCTGATAAGATTCCACCAGCTCCTGATCAGCAAACTGTTGATCGATGCTCGGGTGATCTGGATACACTAAATACGGATCAATATCTGGTATTGAATCAACACAGGAGGAACCCGGATCCATACCGTAAGGCTCTCACTAGATAAATGCAAAGGTCTCCAACTTCTCCATTGAGAGGTCCTGTGGGAGGCACTGCAACAAAGCAAAAGCAGAAGTTTGTGTCAGGACAGGACTGTAATGTTTGCAACAAAACATTATGCTTTGCCAAATTATTTAAACCAGAAATGGGGTTTCAATGCAACTAGGAAGTCTGGCTAATTAAAACAAGGAGCCCAAGGGGCCTGGATTGCTCACCTGGAATATGTAGGCATTTCAATTAGAAAGGCCTTTAGCTATAAGTAGAACCGTAAGATATTGCAAATAGTAACAAGGATATATCCTACCAGACATTTTAAATTTCCGATTGCTTTACTATAGCATAGACATTGAAGTACTTGGCCAATTAAATTTCTACGAACAGAGTTGATTCAACTGTTGCCATAGATCAAATCAATCTCCCAAGAAGTTTTGGAGATTTTAAGACATTTCTAGAAATTGTCCATAATCCAAGATGACTGCCAGCCAAATCGGCCAATCGGCTTCGCTTAAACAAACCTGGATCGCTATGTCTTAAGGATGCGTCCTGCCAAATATAATTGAAATCAGCCCAGTTGTTCTCAAGAAGACATTTTAAATTTCCTATTGCTTTAGTACCGAGTTTTTTGCCGAAAAATTATCCAAGATGGCCACCAAATGGGTTATCTGACACTTTCAAATGTGGCAAATTTGAAATCAGCATACCCAAAAAATGTATACAAAACCAATTTTGGTTTCAAAATCCATCAAATAACAAAATCCAATATTTTGATTGGTTCACAGTGGCCATGTCTTTTTAAGCATCAACTTCATTTGAAAAAACTTTAATAGAGCCTAGTCATGTTAGTGCGTAATTATACCAATTTTCAGCCCGATCTATTCAGCGGTTCTGGAGAACTCACTTGTACGGAAAAATATATCATTCAAGATGGCTGCTGAAGCATTTGGCCAACCAAATTCCCGTGAACAAATTTTTTTCAGCTACTGCCCTAGATGATCTTTCATGAGTTTTGAACAGATCCCCCAAGCACTTTTGGAGATTTCTAAAGGCCCTATGGCAGCTAATATGATCAGGTTCATTTGGACAAACTTGGATCTCTATTCCGTAAGGATGCTTCCAGCCAAACATAATTGAAATCGGCCCAGTGGTTCTCGGGAAGGCATTTTAAGTTTCCTATTGCTTTAGTATGGGAGTTTTTGGCAGGATAATGATCCAAGATGCTCGCCAAACCATTTATTCGACAGTTTTAAACCTGGCAAATTTGAAATTAGAATAACGAAAAAAACTATTATAAAAACAATCTCGGCTTTAATATTCCTCAAAATAAAACAATAATTCCGTGGAATTAAATGTCTCGCCTGTCTCCTGTTTGTCACAGTGGCATTGACGTTTGACCGTGTGACTTCCGTGTTATTATGCAGCTTCCAAACATTTTAGGTAACTATGTATTCAATTTTAGTTCCAATAGCATTAACCAATCCTGAAATATAAGCTAACGCAGAACCTTAATGTTGACGACGCCGCCGTCGAAAAAGGGATACCTCTGTCTCGCTTTCTGCTTCGCAGGCGAGACAAAAACCAATATGGACGCCAAACACATTACATTTTGATTGGTCCGTGGTGGCCATGTTTTTTTATGTATCAACTTCCCTTGAACACTCTTTAATGGCTCTTAGTCCATAACCATCTACCAAAGTGAATCCCTACACTTTCGCCAACTTTGACATTTTGCCCTCTTCACACACACAACCAACCCCCACCTGGGGGTCTGATGAAAACAAGAGGCCCTAAGGACCTGTATCACTCACCTGGACCATAGGCATCTCAACTAAAATGGTCATTAACAATAAGTAGAACTCCAATGAGTTGAGCAGACTTGTAACAAGAAAACACAGGCCATGTTTCTTTATGTATCAACTTCTCTTGAACAAACTTTAATGGCCCTTAGTCATCAATATCATAACTCCCAAATCTCGGCCCAATTTGTTCAGCGGCTCTGGAGACGAAGTTGCTTTCATGAAAATCAGGCCATCTAAGATGACCGCCCAACCATTTGGCAAATCAAGTTCCCTTGAACAAACTTGGTTTAGTTCGTGCCCTAAATGAGAATTTAGGAGTTTTGAATCAATCGCTCAAACAGTTTCGGCGAAGATTTTTAAAGACATTTCTAAAAATCGACCAAAATCCAACATGGCCACCGGCCCAATTGGCCAATCGGCTTTATTTGAACAAACTTGGATCCCTATGCCCTAAGGATGCTTCCTGCCAAATATAATTGAAATCTTCCTAGTAGTTCTCTAGAAGACATTTTAAAGTTCCCATTGCTTTAGTATGGACGCCTTTGGTGGCAAAATAATCCAAGATGGCCGACAAACCATTTATCCGACAGTTTCGAAAATGGAAAATTTGAGCTGAGAATACCAAAAAACATATATAGAACCAATTTCGGCCTCAAAATCCATCAAAATAAAAAGACCAATATGGCTTCCAAAGATGCTACATTTTGATTGGCCCATGGCAGCCATGTTTTTTGACGTATCAACTTCCCTTGAACAAAGTTTAATGATCCTTAGTCCCTAATCATATCTCCCAAATTTCAGCCTGATCCCTTCAGTTCTGGAGAAGTCGTTTTCGGGAAAACTAGGTCATCCAAGATGGCCACCGAACCATTTGGTCAATCACGTCTTTGTTTAACTGTTTCCCTAGATGATGTTTCATGAATTTTGGATCGATTCCCCAAGCGGTTTCTGAGAAGATTTTTATAGACGTTTCCTAAAATTGGCCAAAATCCAAAACGGCTGCCAGCCAAATTGGCTTCATTTGAACAAACTTGGATCCCTATGCCCTAAGGATACATCCTGCCAAATATATTTGAAATCATCCCAGTGGTTCTTGAGGAGAAGTCCTTTAAAGGAAAAGTTGACGGACAAACGACGGATGGTCGCCACGTCATAAGCTCACTTGGACTTTCAGGGCAGGTGAGCTAATAATCTCATACAATCTGCAATCATCTGTGTAACGAACATACCAAATTTGGTTGAATTATTTTGACTTTTTGTCCTCCATCTCCACCCTGCCACTCACTGGGGGCGATTCCTAAGTTAAATGTTGTTTTGAGATCGCAATCATATCCATGAGTAACTCACATAACAAATTTGACTGAATTCCATCAAACAGTTTTGGAGCTGGTTGGATGGACGAATGGACTGACAGATGGATTGACTGATGGACGGAAGGACAGAGGCAATTGCAATATCATCCCTATTTTTTCAAAATGCATCCAGCAATAATAATGCAGGATGCATGTATACATTGCATTGAACAATGATGTACATGTCATCGCATGGTGACAAATGGTAATCACTCAATTAAACATGGCCTCGAAATGAGATGTCACTGATTCCTGAAAAATAGCTACCTGTCTATGTAACATATCGATCAAATTTGACACCAGATATAACTAACCCAAAATGACAAAACCACAAAGTCCTTATGCTGAAATTACATGGCAAACGAGAGATAAATGCACTGGATGCATACCAGCATAGAATTAGTCCATAGGTGAAATAAGTGTTACATATAAAGCATGGTGACCCTAGGCCATACAGCTTTGCGGTAGCAAAGTTAAATGCAAAATTTTATCTGTGTTGCACTAAGCCCAGCCAAATTTAAAGTGAGATGTATGATCTACGCTGAAATTATGTCACAATGATAGATCATATGCACTATTGTATTTAAATAGCATTTCAACAAGAGGCCCAATGGTGACTCTCACCTGGACCATTAGCATTTGAACAATTTGTATTTAAATAGACATGATGGATAATTTTTGGAAAATCCAAGATGACCACAAAAAAAATAGACCAATCAACAATCTCCTTTGATATGTTGAAGCCTACAATCATAGGATCGTTCAACCTGATTTTCTTGAAATTGGGCCATTGATTAAGGAGTACCGTTTTTAAATAGTTCCAGAAAATTTTCAGAAAACCAAAGATGGCTGCCAAAACATTGACCTATTCAGAATTTCTAAGAGGCTACACCACTATTGGATCCCTCCAAACAAATTTGGTTGAAATTGAATGTATTAATTAGGAGTAGCGTTTTAAATGAATTCTCATTTTTCAGAAAATCCAAGATGGCCACTCAAAAAAATTCCAAGTTAGAATTCTTTAAACAAGTTCCGAAGTGTACCAGCCTAGGGTTTTTCCAGCTCAGTTTGGTTGAAATCGGCCAAGTGGTTAATTCTGAGTATCGTGTTAACTGATTTCTCAACATTTTCAGAAAATCCAAGACGGTCACCGGAAAGTGAACAATCAGAATTGTGTATACATGTTCTGACATCTATATCGCTAGGGTGCAAGTCTGGTCAAAATCGGCCAAGCAGTTAATGGGTAGAACTTTAAACAATCTCCAACTTTAAACAATTTCCAGCCATTTTTCAGAAAATTCAAGATGACCGACGAACAAATTGACAAAAAGATTTTGTATACAAGCTCTGAAGCACACCACTCTAGGGCCCTTCCAGCCGTTTGCTTGAAATCGTTCAAATAGTTAATGCAGTTACCGTTTAACTGATTTCCTGAAATTCTTAAAAAAATCAAATATCGCCGTAATCAAAATTCTGTATACAAGTTCTGAAACCTACCAGCCTAATATCCTTCCAACCAAGTCTGGTTGAAATTGCCCAAGTAGTTAATGAGGAGTAGGGTTTTAAATGATTTACCACCATTTTTCAGAAAACTCCAGTTGGGCATCGAAAAAATTGTCCAAATTCTATAAAAATGTTCTGAAGCATACCACTCTAGGGTCATTCCAACCGAGTTCGCTTGAAATCGGCTAAGTGGAGTAGGTTTTTAACTAATTTCCAGAAATTGTAAAAAAATCCAAGATGGTCGGAGTCAAAATTGAGTAGTCAAAATTTTCGTTAGAAATGTTGAAGCATACCACCATAGGATTATTGCACTCAAGTTTTGTCGAAATCGGGTCTTTGATATTGGAGGAGTAGCGTTTTAAATAATTTCCAGAAATTTTTTTGGAAAATATAAGATGGCCACCAGAATAAGAGGCCCAAGGACCTGTGATGCTCACCTGGACCATTAGCATTTGAACCATTTGCATTAACAAATAAATATGATGGATAATTTTTGGAAAATCCAAGGCCACCAAAACAATTGACCAATCAAAATTCTCATTCGAGAATCTTGCCATCTTGAATTACCTACCACCATAGGATGGTTTTCGCACACAAATTAAATCGGGTCAGTTATTAAGGAGTGGCATTTTAAATGGTTTCAGAAATTTTTCAAAAATTTCAAGATACAGTAGCTATCAAAAAATCGACCAAATCAAAATTTAGAAGTTCTAAAACATACCACTGTCAGATCTTTCCAGCCAAATTTGGTTAAATATCCACCAAGAATTTATGGGAATGCATTTTGAGAATTCCATGTACATTAAAAAAAACCCCAAAGAATTTTCATTAAAAAAATGGCCTACGGTAATCAAAATTCTGAAGACAGACAGAATATGGTCCTCCTATGCAGATTTGTTTGAAATCTGTTAAGCAGCTAATGAAGATTTTTATATAAAATCCAAGGTTTTCATCACAAAATTGACAAAGCACAATTCTGAATGGAAGTTCTCGAGCCTACCACAATATGATCCGTATAGCAAAATTTGGTTGAAATCCATCAAGCTGTTAAAGAGCAGTGATGTGACAATTTCCGGTAAATTGTTCACAAAATCTAATATGTTCACCGAAAAATTTGACGAATCAAAATTATGAATGGAAGTTCTAGAGCCTATCACCGTAGATTCCTTTCAGCCCAATTTCAATGAAATTGGTCAAAATGATAAGAATCAATTTGACAACTTCACAAAAGAAATTGACAAATCAAATTTCTGAATGGAGATTCTAGAGAAGATAACCTTAGGATCCTTTCAGACAAATTTGGTTACAATCGGGCAAAATGCTAAGGAGAAGCAATGTAACAATTTCCATAAATTTTTTTTATAAAATCTAAGATTTTCACCCAAAAAATTGATGAATCAAAATTTTGAATGGACGTTCTAGAGCCTACGACAACTGGGTCCTGTCAGCCAAATTTGGTTGAAATTGCTCAGAATGCAACAGAGAAAAGGCATTTTGACAATTTCCAGTACATTTTTCATAAAATCTAAGATTTTCACCCAAAAAATTGATGAATCAAAATTCTGAATGGAAGTTCTGGAGCCTATGACGATTGGGTCCTTTCCGCCAAATTTGGTTCAAATTGGTCCAAATGATAAGGAGAAGAAGCATTTGGACAATTTCCGGTAAATTTTTAATAAAATCTCAGATTTTGACCCAAAAAACTGAGGAATCAAAATTCCAAATGGAAGTTCTGGAGCCTATGACCATTGGGTCATTTCAGAAAAATTTGGTTGAAAGCGGTCGAAATGATAAGAAGAAGCATTTTGACAATTTCCGGTAGATTTTTAATAAATCTAAGATTTTGACCCAAAAAATGGAGGAATCAAAGTTCCGAATGCATATTCTGGAACCTACTACTATAGGGGCCTTCTAGCCAAATTTGGTTGAAATCGGCCAAGTGGCTATTGAGGAGTAGTGTTTTAAAGCAAAAGTTGATGGACGACGGACAGTCGCCAAGGCATAAAGTCACTTGGCCCTTTGGGCCAGGTGAGCTAATAATGCAGCTTACTGGGTGGATACAGGGCCGATATCATGCCGATACTTTCACTATCGGCCCGGTAAGCTGCGTTATCAGGTACTACTACTACTACGGCTATTACTACTGGCTAGTCTATATGATGAGCTGTCCGACTGTGCTGGTGGGGGTGGATGGGAGCACATGGGCTGAGTGGATGTGAACTTCGTCTACAACAACAACAACAACAACGTGAACGCCGCCGCCGTTGCGCAGCACTGCAACTGCTGCTCACCCACCCACACTCACTATTATGAAACACATTTGAAGGACACATTTAATGCTAATTTTATTTCGTGTTGTCTCCTATAGCTACACATTGAAATTGTTAAAGAATGTGTGCGTGCGTGGAATGCACAATGCACACCATGCAAACAGTAAATCTATCTGAATAGATCTTTGCATTAATAAACTTCGATATGAGACCAGACTTATTTGACATCCTGTATATATACATGTCTAATTATGTATAAATGAGATGGGAATTAACTCATATCATATATATGCAAACTAGAGCCTATGACCATAGGATCCTTTCAGCCAAATTTGATTGAAATTGGTCAAATTGGTAAGGAGAAGAAGCAATTTGACAATTTCTGGTAAATTTTTAATAAAATCTAAGATTTGTACCCCAAAAATTTATGAATCAAAATTCCAAATGGAAGTTCCAGATCCGAGCACAATAGCATCCTTTGACCAAAATCTAGCTAAGATTCAGTTATTGGTTAAGGAGTAGCGTTTTAAAGCGAAAGTTGACGGATGGACGGACGACGGACGGTCGGCATGGCATAAGCTCACTTGGCCTTTCAGGCCAGGTGAGCTAAAAACTAGGTAATCCAAGATGGCCACAAAACTATTTGGCCAATTAAGTTTTCTTGAACAACCTTGGTTCAGCTCTTGCCCTAAATGATGATTCATGAGTTTTGAATCGATCCAAGCAGTTTCGGAGATTTCTAAGAAGGTTCCTAAAATCGGCTAAAATCCAAGATGGCCATCGGCCAAATTGACCGATCGGCTTCGTCTGAACAACCGTGGATCCTATGTCCTAAGGATGTTTCCTGCCAAATATAATTGATATTGTCCCGGCGGTTCTCGAGAAGGAGTTGTTTAAAGAATAAGTTGACAGACGACTGACGGTCGCCATGACATAAGCTCACTTGGCCTTTCAGGCCAGGTGAACTAACTAGGCAATCCAAGACGGCTGGCGAAGCATTTGGCCAAATAAGTCCCCTTGAATAAACTTGGTTCAGCTCTTGCTCTAGGTGATCTTTCCTGAGTTTTGTATTGATACCCCGAGCAGTTTCGGAGAAAAATTATTTTTAAAGATGTTTCTAAAAATCGGTCAAAACCAAAGATGCCCGCCGACCAAATGCCTTTGAAAAACTTAGATCTCTATGCCCTAAGGATAATTCCTGCCAAATTTTGCTGAAATCTGCCTAGTGGCTCTTGAGAAGTCATTAAAATAAAAAGTTGTTGACAGACAGACAGATAAACGACTAACGGTCGAATAGCATAAGCTCACTTAGCCTTTCAAGCCAGGTGAGCTAAAATTTACTAAAGATTTTTAGCGCAAGTCAAATGTGACATAGCTCATTTGTAATGCAAACATAGTTTCAACTTTATTTCCCCCCAGAACAATATTAGGTTCAGTTATTTCTAGCCTGTACAGCATATAAAACAGTACATATTACTGTTAAAATCAATCCCGTTTTGAGTGCATGATTCCGAGAAATCTCTTTAGATTGGCTTCAGTGGAAGCAGTTTATCAGAGATCTGTCCTCATCAATTAAATAAACACCATCTAAACACATCCACATATATAGAGAAGCATCTGGAAAGACAATGGCCGGATGCTGAATGAGAGGTCTTTGCTATAACTCACCGGAATCACAAGCGAGTCAAAAGCACAAAACCAAGTATATGATTTTACTTACTCTAGATAAATTTGTTCCAAAGTCACTTAGCAGCTCAAAGAACCAAATCCTGAGTGGGTCTCATAGAGCTGAAACATAAATTAATAAACATTACAATTTATCAAAAAAAGAAAGAAAAGAGAATATACCTAACTAGAGTAAATGCTGATTAGCTACATAAGCTATATTCTGGCTACAAATTGTCTATCCTGGCTACAAAATCAAATCCGGTCACACCGATCTGTGTAGCCGCATCTGGAAAAGTATAAAAGGAAGGCCCAAACTGTGTTTTGGAATCCAGACTCAAACTTGCACACAAGTTCGTGTCAGAACAACATACCGTAAGCGCAATCAAGCTTCCTGAAGAAGTAAATGCTGATCAACCCATTTACGTACAGGCGGTGGAATGACTTCAAGTTTGGGGAGGGACAAAGTCGTGGTGTGACACTAGAAGGATGTCCGGGGGTCTACCACCGGAAAATTGTCAAATTTAGACACACTGAGAAGGCATTTAAAGCTGTTTTCATAATAAATTCACCGACTAAAATCTGTACTGAAGTAAAATTTGTGTTTAAATGTCTATCACTGTTATACTGGAAGGGGGGGGGGGGGAGAGGAGGTCTAACATATTATGGTCTCCATAATGGTTCCCCACCCTCACTACACAAAAAAATTAGTGTGTGTACATGCGTGTGGGGGTGGGGGGGGGGGGGTACCAGTGCACTTAGTGACTCACTGACCGGTTGACTTAGCCGTTGAGCTGAAACGCATATTACATGTACTTCCAGACCACTACAATTTCAATAAATCTGCCAATTTTGATCATTAGAACTACATTCTTGCATTGCAGAGTTATAGACAAAAATTTGCATTCAGGTATGCATTTAGTGACTCTGTTACTTAGATATTTGACGCTTTCACTTGAATTCTTAACTCTCCCTAGCAATATGTATGACTGAATGTGCCAAATCTGGTGATTCTACATTCTTGCGCTCCCGAGTTATGGCAAAAAATGTGCATTTCGATATGCACTTAGTGACCCTGCGACCTAGGTATCTGACCCTTTGACCTGTAACTTCAATTCTAGTGTAAAACGATTGTGTAAGTAGCTTTGTTCTCGGGTTCTAACATGCCGTGGCCGACCTATAGCTGAGATAGGGTTAATAATCTGCTCTCGACCAGTGGACAAGCCATGGCTAGGAGAAGGTTAATAATGGATGAAGGGGCATGCAATGGCATCTACCTTCCCCTGCCCCATAAACACATGGCAGACGGGAGATGCAGAGCATCAAATACATGCATACGCATTGGCTTATGCAGCATTCAGCGCTCACGGGTGTGAAATCAGATGCGCTACTGCAATTGCGCGGGCCAGTGCCTATGATGGCCAAGAGGTGATTTTAATTTTATAGGCCTAACTAAGAGAAGACGAAAGGCTTAACTTCTGAACACAGCCACCATTCGCATGATTTTTTGGTACCTTCATGAAGTCTGTAATCACAGGAAGCCATCTATAAGTAATTTTGAAAATCAAACAAACAAGTGCCAGGTTAGACCCAGAGAACCACTGCCCATTTTATTCTAACCACCTCGCTATTGAAAGCACGTTCGCCATCTCTGGCTCATGGAACACTAGCGTCAGCGGGTGGACTGGCCAAAGCATGTGCTCTGATAGGGAAGGGGAGGATGGCTTCTCTTCCTGGTCAGTATAAAAGGGATGGGCTCCTCGATGGGAAAAGAAGTCCGTCTTAGATAGAAAGTAATAGAAAAAAGTGAGAAGTTTATCAGTGTTTCCGCTGTGAAATAAATGATCAAGAAAGAAAATAATGGTGTTTTGAAAATAAGGAGACATGTGCTGGTATACATGTATGAAGATTGAATGGATGGAGGCCAAGAAGTGAACAAGTGAAAACAAACACAGCCTGTGCATAACATGGAACTGCATGCCATGTACAAACCAAACTTTAGTCGTGAGCAGAAACATTGTGAACACACTACAGCAGCCACGACGGAGCCAGTATACCAGAACTCTAGTCTAGTGAATTATAAGCTGTGAGAACGAACATACTGCCAAAGCGCTACAGGAATTGTGCATTATGAACTATATACAAACTCTATCTCGCAGCTTCACCAGCAAAGATAAGTAGACGACTTGACAATAAACACGCGAACGAGATAAAGAAACGGAAGACGCTACAAAGCTTGGATACGGCAGTGAAGATACCTACACGTAAGTATTTCAACAGCGAAGCCAGAGATTGCTACGTTACAGGTGCCAGTATCACAGAGCATGATCAGGCAGCAGCAGTGAGTTGGATTTAATTGTCATGTATCTACAACTTATTCTGTTTAATCAATCATTGGATAGTATTATTCATATCCCAGGGACAGACTTATTCACTCACCAACTCGTTTTTGAGAACAATTCTCATGTTTGACTAATAAAATAGCAAAATAGGCTGATTTACAATTGGCTAAGAGAGTTAAAGGAAAAGCAACTTCATGCAAACATACATATAAGCTGTTGAATAATTTGAAATTAATTTGACCTGAAGCTGTTGAGCTGCTTAGGCAGCAAATGAATGATAGGGAAGCCATGAACTATAATATATCAGTACAACACAATATTTGAGACAAGACTGGTATCCCTTTACAATTTGGCAAATAGAACCCCAAAATAATTAAATAGGTTAATTTACTGGCTAAAACAGTTAATAATTGTCTAACAAAATCCCAAACAGGCTAATTCACTGGCTAATGATTTCAGATCCCTAGGTCAGTCCCTGATAGCCTTATCCATATTAGCGCCATTGCATTATTATTATTGCTTAATTGTCATATTGTGTTGATGGCAAGTTTCTCTCTTCTCCCTCTTGGGTGTCATTGCGTTTTAGTTATACGTGAGAGCAATTCTGTGAGTGAGTTGGCATCCAAAAAGCAAAGGCAAAGCCTATACATCAGGTAGTCTACTGACACATCTTCTGAAAATACCATATCCTTGTCCGCTCCATAACTCGATGGTACCCACCCGTCAATGAGCAAGGCTGCTCCATGGATGAGTAGAAATTTACCATTGTGCCAAATTTGGTGATTCTAGCTTCTTGCATAATTCCTGTGTTATGATAAACAAGAGCTCCGCAAACGGCGCATAATACCCTGCCATGATGACAAACCAATGAATAACACCTATCAGAAAAAAGATTTTTTCCTCACACACAGACCCGGTAATCCTATGAGGTTTCAAAGTGATCCGTTACACGGTTCATGAGTTATCATCCGGAAACCAATTTTCAAGATAAGACGCCAACGGCTGGCTGCAATCTTGGATTTCGGATTATTGTCGCTTTCAATAGATTTCTTCCACAGAGCTAGTCCAACAATGCTCTAAAGTTTCCAATTGAATTGATAAACAGCTAAGGAGTTATCATCCGGAGACGAATTTTCAAGATTGGCCGCTGGTGGCCATCTTGGATTTCGGATCATCTTCGATTTTGATAGGTTTCTTCCCCAAACCTAGTCCAACTACCCTATGAAGTTTCAAAGTGATCCGACAAATGGCAACGGAGTTATAATCCGGAAACCACTCTGCCACCCGCCCGGACCGCGCCATCACATAATACCCCGACAATAATTTGGCGGGGTATAAAAATGTGAACACATGAACTACAGAACTAGATATTTGTCTTTTTGAGCGGAAACTTCAACTCTCTCTAGATAGGCAGCCATAATACGATTGTATGTGCCAAATTTGATGATTCTACCTTCTCTCTTTACATAGATATGCTGCATACAAACAGACACATGGAACCAAGTAACTAAGTCTACATTTTATATTCTAGCTTTCATCGAAGTCCTCAACGACTTTATATCTCTTACCCCTGGTCAATCACAATACTCAGACCAGCCTTCGGCGGAATGAGTAATAAGATATTATATTTATTATAATTCTTTCTTGTTTGATGCTGTATACGAAAGGCACTTTCGATGCCATTATATAAGGACCTTGCTATTAACATTATTACTGTACACTAGTGTATGTATTTATCTTTGGCTGATGGAATATATAGTAGTGTAAGTCATGTAAATGTACCACTATGTTGAACAATTATTAAATTTGGCTGTTCATAAAATATATTGTTAGTTATGTGTACCTTGATAAAGGCACATAAATAAATAAAAGACTTATATAATGATATTCAAACGTAACTGACATGAGATATATATTTATATGAGCCAAAGAAATCCAGCACAAATTTGAGGAGCGATTTCTATTAAAATATGTATTGGATTTAAATGAAGACCATTCTTTAGATAAACTTCCGCATGGTGAGAAAAACAACAAGAGGCATTAGAAGACAGCATATCTCAACCCCCCCCACCCCACCCCCACCCCACACAAGCATACATCAAGAGTGGCCATACATGTTACATTAATTGCAAAGAACAATATTTTAGAAAAACTAATCAATGAAAAATGAAATCCTGACACTGCATCTCACCTTAAAGAAAGATAGATTTGTAAGTGCGGGTTCAATTCCGTTCAACTATTATGCCTGGACAAGAGAATTTTGGTGAATTTTAAGTTTTTCAAGGGAGATAACGCAGGAAAATATGGATGAATTTCTTCAAAATGGAATTATAGCACTACTTCTTCAAGTAATATATTCAGTGACAAAGGAATTGAGACCATAGGTTCAAAATTCTTCAAGATCTGGCACGAACAAGACAATTTTGATGAATTTTAAGTATTTCATTGGGGGATAACGACAACAGACCACCCCTCCCCCCACCCCCATCTGTCGTTTTATTAACCACATAGACACTCATCGTTCAATCACTACTTGCTTAATAAATCAACTTACATGAAGCTCCAGAAAGATTTCTAATCTTGCATTTAATGCCTTCTAATGCAAGAACCACAACTCTCTACTCTAGTACAGGTTTCTGGATGGAGTAGACTCCCTTAATGTCAATCAAACAGAGACTTCTGGAATCGTAGCTAAACTGTAGGAGTTGTGTTGACATCTTGAAATGATTGTCAGAGATGTACGGACCGACATACATACATTCTATACAGACACATGAATGTACAGGCATACGGATAGCACATGCATATTTTCAAGTGGTAATGAGAACCCGTAACAGGTTTCAAAAGAATCACAGCCAAATTGTAGTTGTGTTGACAAGAAATGATTGGTACTGCAGTTTATGTATCGGCTTAAAGGTATTTAAAGGGGGATAACTGTGTAATGAATAATTTTCTGGCTGCGAAAAAAGCACATGCACATCTTCAGATGGTAATGACTAGATTTAACACGTTTCAGAAGAATTGTAACTAAACTGTAGTAGGTGTTGCGTTGACAAGGATGGACTGAGAGACGAACATACATTTGGGACAGACGGATGGATGTACAAGTATATGGAGAGCACATGCACATCTTCATGTCGTAATGATAACACTTACTAAGTTTCAAAAGAATCACAGCTAAACTGTAGGAGTTGTGTTAATAAGAAATTATGTGCAATGCAGTTTATGTATCGGCTTTTAAAGATATTTAAAGGGTGATAAATCTGCAATGAATAATTTTTTGGCCACGAAAAAAGCACATGCACATGATACTGATATTGTGGACGGAATCTAAGTTAATCCATTGAGACCTCTAGGAGTTGCGTTGACAAGAAATGATTGTCAGAGATGGATGGACCGACAGATGGATGGGCGTACAGGTATACGGATAGCACATGCATATCTTCATGTGGTAATGATAATATTTACCAAATTTCAAAATAATAGTTACTTTGACAAGAAATGATTGGCCATGCAGTTTATATATCAGCTCTAAGATATTTAAAGGTGGATAACTCTGCAATCAATAATTTTTTGGCCGCGAAAAAAGCACATGCAAGCAGTTCCAGACGGGGAGGGGGAAATAAAAATCTAACAAAAAGTGCGGGGGGGGGGAGATTAAAATCTCTAACAAAAACTGCCACGTCTGGGATGCAAGTGCGGGGGGGGGGGGGGAGATTAAAATCTCTAACAAAAACTGCCACGTCTGGGATGCAAGTGCATGTCTGAGATGCTAGGCTCACGTGTCCAAGTCACATGTTAATCAAATCCTTGAAATGGATATGTTCAGTACATTTTCCGGTATATTTTTCATTAAATCTAAATTTGTCACCCCAAAAATTGACCAACCAAAATTCTGAATATATGTTCTGGAGCCTATCGTGATAGGACCGTTCTAGCCAAATTTGATTCAAATCTGCCAAGCAGCTAGGGAGACTAGCCTCTAATTTTCTGAAAGCTACTACCCTCGGATGCTTTCAAGCAAATTTGGTTAAAATCAGTCAAGCAGTTAATAAGGAGTACGCTTTTAAAGAAAAAGTTGAAGGACAGACAACGAATGGCAGGCTGATGATAGACAGATGATGGCAGTCGCCATAGCATGTCACCGCTTGGCCTTTCAGGCCAGGTAAGCTAAAAAGGGAGTGGTTGACCAATGCCCATAGGTATACTCTGATATGGAGAAATTCATAGTATTGGACAGTGAAAATTATTGCCTAAGTACATGTAGTACTTTCCATGACAAAAGTCTTTGCCCACTACATTTAGGCATGCTGACATTCCTACAATTATTCCACTTAACCAGATAGATTTTTTAAACAGAAACACAGAGGACACTCCAAAACTTAAGGAATCATTGCAGATGGTGGATATTTCTCTAAATTTTCTAATCAATGTGAAAGAGGGGATAATTTTGGGAAATGGATGCCATCTCACCTAATGAGGAAAGACATCACATAAATAAATCATTTATATTTTTCACAAAATCTAAGATTTTCACCCAAAAAATTGATGAATTAAAATTCTGAATGGCCATAGGATCCTTTCAGCAAAATTTGGTTGAAATCGGTCAGAATGGTGCGGAGTAGAGGCAATTTGACACGTTCCGGTACATTTTCCATAAAATCTAAGATTTTAACCCAGAAAATTGATGAATCAAAATTCTGGATGGATGTACGACCATAGGGTACTTCCAGCCAAATTTGTTTGAAATCGGCCAAGTGGTTAATGAGGAGTAGTGTTTTAAAGCAAAAGTTGACAGATGGCGGACGGACGACGGACAGTCGGCACAGCATTAGCTCACTTAGGGCCAGATGTGCTAACTAGATCATCCAAAATGGTTGCTGATACACTTGGCCAATCAAGTTCCCTTGCAAAATGTCAAAACATGGTTCAGCTGTTGCCACTGATGTTTCATGAGTTTTGATTCTACCCACCAAAGGGTTTCCGATAAGATTTTTAAGGACGTTTCTAAAAATCGGCCAAAATCCAAGATGGCCACTGGCCAATTTGGCTGCCTTTGAGCAAACTTGGATCTCTATACCATAAGGATGCTTCCTGCCAAATATAATTGAAATCAGCCAGTGGGTCTCGAGAAGTCATTTTAAATTTCCCATTGTTTTAGTATGGAAGTTTTTGGTGGGAAAAAGATCCAAGATTGGATCTGACAGTTTCGAAAGTGGAAATTTGAAATCAGCATACCCCAAAAAATATATAAAACCAATTTTGAGTCCAAAAGTCACCAAATAAAAAAATCCAATATGGCCGCCAAAGATGCTACAGTTTGATTGATCCTCGGCAGCCATGTTTTTTTAACGCATCAACTTCAATTGAACAATATTTAATAGCCCTTATTCCGAAATCATATCGGCCAAATTTTGGTCCAATCCGTTGAGCGGTTCTGTAGAAATCATTTTCACAAAAATTAGGTCATTCAAGATGGCCACGTTGAGCGGTTCTGTAGAAATCATTTTCACAAAAATTAGGTCATTCAAGATGGCCACTGAACTATTTGGCCAATGAAGTTCCCTTGAATAAACTTGGTTCAGTTCTTTCCCTAGATGAAATTTCATGAGTTTTGAATTGATCCATCCCCCCACACACAACCCCCCTCCCCAAGAAAATATGGTCCGGAGAAAAAACATCTGGCACAGACATACACACGAACAGATCCCCGCAATAATAAGTTAAGATCAGTGATAATGCAGTTAGCTTACAATTCTTCTCAAATCACTGGTATTGTGTCTTCCTTTAGACATGTCAGAATTCTGAACAAGAGGCCCAAGGGCTTGTGATGCTCACATGGACCATCAGCTTTCAAACAATTTGCATTTAAATCTAGACATAATGCATAATTTAAGTAAAACCTAAGATGGCCACAAGACAAACTGACCAATCAAAATTCTTTTTTATTTTGATATAAGCTTAATTGGTCATTCTGACAGATCTGATATTTGAAAGCAATTTGACTGAGTCATCGTTTGCCTACAAAACATGCTCGAAAGGCTACACAATTTTCTGGCCAAATTTTGTGGTTTATTAGGAAAGGTGATTGTAAGGTCACCTGTCTTAAACCTTTCAATGACAAATCCATGAAAAAGTAAATTCTTAACGATTAATAGCACATTCTGTTGAATATTTTGAAATTAATACGACTGGAAGCGATTCATTCCTAAGGCAGCAATGGCTTCCAGACATTAATTTCAATATATTCATCAGCTTTCCTGTTTGTTTGCCATGAGTTTGAGATACATGGAATTTATCAGTGAAAAAGTGAATGAATCAGCATGCTGCGGTCACACCATGTGGCTGTAACCTGTATTATAGGACAGAACCACTCTTACACAGGGTTCATACACCTATCTGAATGTGAAATTCCATGAATTTTGATGACCAAAAACCATGACCTCTAAGAATTAATCTCTAGATTTGTTTAAATAACGTAGCTCCAAAAATTAAATTACGATCCGATTTATTCTGCAAAATGTCTGAATATTGCCTGTTGCAACAACCAAGGCACTGTCTGCAATATAGGAACACTGCAGTGAATACTCACATCAAATTAGTATTGATAACATCAAAATACTAACAACAGAAGAGTGCTGGGGCAACCAAAAGGTTCACGGGGCCATGAAGATCAAACAGCTTAAGCCGACCATTAACAGAGACCAGGGACTAGAACTCCCACCGATTTATGGCACTCTCCTGATCGCGTGAGATCTCGTCAAGTCTCTGAACGAATGAACCCACCAGAGATCCGTGTGGCTGATGAATTTCAGGAGATTTGAGCAAAATATTCCAAGTGAACTTGAAATAAGTTAGCTTATAGTCGTTTAAAAAAATGTCTAATTATGAATCTTCTTTTCATACTATGGTAAATCACCTCTTACAAAGTATTATTACACCGGCATAATCCGGAGATAGGTAACAATGTATTTGGACCTAAGGCACAGCATTGTCTTGATAAGCCGTTGCTTTAATTTTTACTGGTGACTGCAGAAATTTATGTCAATAGATTTCTTTTTATTTTACATGATTTCCATGACTTTTCCCTGATCTATCATAAAAAAATCTGATTTTACATGACATTCCAGATCTGGAATTAAAAATTTAAATTCCATGACATTCCCTGGATTTCCATGACCAGTACGAACTCTGCTTACACTATTTATTGGTGCTTCATAGGGGGGGGGTGTCAATTAAGACAGGTTTGACATACATATAAGATGGCTAGATATAATACTAAATATCATCAGTGAGCTAGATTAACCATTTAATGCTCAAAACAATCAAATGCTTTGATCAGTGAGTGTTAACCCTTTCACCGACAAATCCCTGAAAATGTAAATTAATTACAATGGCTGTATTCGCCTGGGCAAAAAGTTATATTGCCTATTTAGAGTATATTTTTTATTCGACAGAAAAAATAGATCACGAAACAAGCCGGAGCCAAAAGGTGTGGCGTAATTCGTGAAGTATGCCACGTGACGCAAAATATGGAGCCGAAATCTACTATTATTCAGCATTCACTGTCTGAAAACACCGCTGAAAAGTGGATTTTATTTTCAAGACAGTAAAATCTAGGCGATTTAGTCGCTTTCTGCACCTTCCATACATGTACGGCTAGGGTTTTTTCATTCGACTGGTACGTTTGCGTAGAGAACATTTTGGCAACTGCGCGAGTATATTTACTCTATGGCAAAGAACAAGTCGAATAGTCAATAAATATAAAACTTATGCTGTTTAATATTTTGAAAGCAACAGCTTCCAGCCAAATTAATTTCAAAATATTCAACAGTTTTCCTGCCTGGTTGCCTTGAAAATGAGATACATGGAATTCCTCGGTGAAAGGGTTAAGTCAAAGGCCATGAGAATCTTGACTATTTGAAAATTTAACAGCGGCACAACTGGAAAAATTTCAAGACTACTGTACAGGCTGTTTTTGGCCAGCTTAACATCTAAAGGGTTAATGAGATGAGACTGTCACTTGAATTCGTTAACTTAAACAAAGCATGATAGAATTCAGCATAATCTTCAACATCTTTTATTCATCGAATAGACTTAATATGGGATTTCAGACATGAAAACTAAAGGGTCTATGCCCTTAGTGTAAGATTACATGCTCTTACACAAAGAGCAACAGAAAAGCTCCACCAGGCCATCGCTCAAAATATACCTTATCGTAAATCAATAACCATGAATTACATTAGCTACCATGTTTCTACTCCGTATGAGAACATTGCAGCTGTGAGATATAACAATGTCTTTATCTAAAACATTACAAAATACATTACTTGATTATGAGTGTTCACATCAATTTTCTGTCTGCTGTATCGACACAATGTTTTAGCTCAATATTTCACCAACTATATCAACAGCTGCAGATAAACCTGTCTGCATCATGACATCATGATAAGTACTGTAGCACCAAAGTGTTCATTGTCATGACTGTGCTGGCAAATAACCTCTTAATTAAGCGCTAGACCACCGTAACTTCAGATTTTCAAAATCTATTCTGTTTTATCTCAAACCTTTATTTGTAAAGATTTTTACTTACTCATTGATCATTTTCAAGCCGAGGGGATGATTTTTGAAAATTTACCTCTGGAATGATTGGCATGCCAGGCATTTTATGTGGTAAATTGTCAAAATTTGTCTTGTCCTGCAAATGGACATTTCTCAGGAACACTGAAAAAAACTCTTTTTGGCCATCTCGACCACTAACATGACTAATAGAATGTTCATTTTGAAAACAACGCTTATGAGGTTCACCAGCATTTTTCTACTGATTCGGCAACAACAAACTTTTTGACAGTAAAACTAATATACAATGTAGTAATAACAGTTAATACATAGCATACATTTTTTTTTGGAGTTACATGATGGTGGGATGGCCATTAGGGCTGGTTCCCCGTGCTAATAATCTTGCATACTTACCTTTTAAACGCTCATTACTCAGTTGACCGTGTTTCACTGATCATAGTAAAAAATTGTACTGCCACAATCTACAATCTGTCATTATAGATAATCTTCCTTTTTATATATATGTACATGTAGGCACTCTTTGTACATGTCTACTCTTTAAATAACTCTTATCCGACACATTTATTTATTCATTGTTATTATATATTATGGGAAGTCTTATGAACAAAATCCAGTCCTCAAACAGGGTCAGAATTTCACGAAAATCAGGGAGATTCTCAACGTACAACTCCAGGAGAATCCAGAGAATCTGTTTTGAATCACATGCTATTTGCTGTTATTGACAACAAATTTATAACAAGAGGATCAACTGGATTTATTGGCCAGTGGCAAAACTTAACAAAACGAGATGATGCAAATTATTGTCAAAGTATATAAATGCTTTCAAAGCTTTACAAAAGCTTTTTTTTTTTTACAAATGACCATTTGAATGTGCAGACAGGTTTGCTTTGTTTGAGGAATCCATGCCTGTACACACAATAGACTAAATGAATATGGCGTCGAATAGTTACACCGATCATGGAGTCGGCCCGCTGCATGCTGGGTAGCATTGCATGCTGGGTAAATTGAACAGAAATCAACAGGCTAAACAAGGTTAGAATTTTACAAAGTCATATACTATTCCGCAGGACTGGTAACTGTACGAAACTACTAGTCCGCAAAAATTTTTACAAGTCTGCTATCAATATTAAATATTCATTATAATGACAGGCGGGCATATTTTATGGTTCATACAGTTCCAGGTTGTGTGTCACTGCTCAAACAGTAATCAGCTGGACAGAAATGGCTTCTCATCAACTCCTTTTCAAAGATTTGTTTTGTTTATGTGACTTTTAAAGATAAGAAAAAAGAATACTATCTACTGGTCAATTCCACAGAAAAGTAACATAAATAATTTTACAGTTAAATAATGCACTGAAATCAAATGGAGAATGGTTCTGGTTTCTAAAACAGGTCTAACCTTGTTGATACCTGCTTCTATTCCTGATATATAGTTTTTCAAAGTATAGGTCAAATTTGACCTTAATAATAGTCAGTTTAGTGATTAGTTATGCTCCTCCCACATTCAGTTCACACTGCATTCTATACTTCTGGGTGATGAATTCAGAACAAAGGTGCAATGCACTTTTTATATCCAGGGTCATGAATCGACCTGATTACCAGCCTCTGCACTAATTTGACCCAGAACTTCTCGACGGCTTTGTCCCATCAGTCACAGTTTTGGTCTTGTTGTTTAGTCTGTATCTCAGTGGATTGCCTATCTTTGTAATTTTATATTTTCCTATCTACTAGACTGCTAAACCTATCAGAGCCATGTGCTTATATATGAGTTGATGCCTAGATATTCTCAGCAGACCAGTTTAAGTTTTGTCCAATAAGTCCCAAAATATTTAGTAATAGCGCAAATGGGGAAGACAAGTTTAGAAACCAATAACAGTTTGCCAACAAATTGGCACTTTTCAGCCACCTCTTCTGGTAAGGGGGGGGGGGGGGGGGGCATTGATGGTATTGGAGGGACTGTTAAGACGAGTGTCTGAAAAGGTGAGAAGTGAGAAATTAGATATTGCATCTTCAGCTGAATTTGCCAAACTAGCTACCAATGTCTGCCCAAACATCAATGTGGTATATATTGATAAGGACAAAATTGAATTAAAAAAAACTGAGCTTGATGGTTTCTGGAACCCAACTGGACAAGAAATTAAAACACTGGCAGCCGTTCAGCTCACTATTTTGAATCCATTGAGCCTTATGCTATTAAGTATGATACTTATTCTTCCATTGAGACATAAAAAATGGCAATGTTTTCATTTGTGAGTGGACTTACAGGTAATAAGAATGATGTAGTACATGTAAATGATGACCATGCTCCCGAAGAGATCAATTCACCCCCTTCACCAAATGAGTACGCTTGTGGACAATGGGTAATTGTCGATTATGACTCCATAAGTAACTATGGATTAATAGATGTAAAGGAAAATATGCATCAAATTACTGAATTAGGTGCCTTAACGCATCTAGCTCTGGGAAAACCTGTGTTTGAACCAGAGAAAAACACAGTTTGGTATAATGAAAAGCAAATATACAGATATTTTTCAGATACGGTCCCATCAGTCACAATTTCTTGTCCCATAAGTCACAGTGAATAATTCACTGCTGCCATGATGAAAAAAATAAGATGTCTAAGCTACAAGTATCTCCTTATAGAATTATAGTCACATGTAAGCTGTCTCTCAAACTGACATAGTATTTGCAGTGTGACTGAACAGGGTATAACACGGTGGTCCGCACAAGTCCCATAAGTCACAGACCATTTATGCATGCTGTCTACAAGAGAAGGTGATAGATAATTCCAGTTTACATTCATATTTGGTTATAGTCAGGTCTATCAGATTAAATTAAGAAAATAACTATTGCATCTTAATTCTTTGTATTATTGGTTACAATTTTGAATCATTCAAATGTCCCATAAGTCATAATGGAATTGACCTACTAAGTTGTACAAAAATTCCACTAGTCCGTCGGACTGGTTTAGCTATGATGAGCACAAGCCCATACAATTATTTACTAGTCTCGGACTAGCGGACTAGTGTGAAATTCGAACCCTGCTAAAGTGTATATTTAATGAGATATGAGAACTTTTATTATGCTCCTTAATGCGTTAATGCTTAAGTTTTATTTGGTTTCACCGACATTGTTGTTTATATACACCTGCATAACTTCAGGTATTCACGAAGGGTACTTAAGAACAAAGATGCATAAATATGGCTTAAGTCCAAAAAACCCTTAAGTCTATTCACCTATATTAGCTGAATATTTAGCCACGTCTTCGTGAATACTTCTAAATAGGTATCACAAGCAGTTAGGCAGTTGAGTAACTTAGGCACTCTTCATGAATACAGACCCCGATCAATAGTGAGTAACAAGGCATATAATATCAGTAAACTGATGTATAGTCCCCGAAGGCATCTACTCCGTAGGGACACTGTATAAACTATGGACTGGACAAAACTTCTCTGTAATGTTCAGTGAACTATCAAAAATAGGTCAAAAGCATATCCAGAAAACCATGAAAAGTAGGTCACAACTTTTCATATGCTACACACCTGCGTATAATACATACATACACCAGGTTTAGTTCCAGTATGCCAAAAACTTTTGAAACTACAGCCCGGACAAAAATTTGTGTAATATTCAATGAACCATGAAAAGTAGGTCAAGAGTAGATCATGCTGGCATACTTTTTACACACTGCGCATCTGCTCCATAAGATGCATCCACATACCAAGTTTCATGATCATACATATAAATGTCTTGACACTATGGCCTGGACAAGCTTGTACACTGTAATGTAGTGAACCCTGAAAAATAGGTCAAAAGTAGGTCGCTTTTCATACACTCAACACCTCATCCCTAACATGCAAAAACATATCAAGTTTAGCTCCAGTATGTACCAAATACTTTTGAAATACAGGCCGGACAAAAATTGTTGGCAATATTCAATGAAGCATGAAAAGTAGGTCAAAGGTAGATCATGCTGACCTACTTATTACACACTGCACATCTTCTCCATAACATGCATCCACATAACATGGTTCATGATCGTATACATAAGCCTTGAAACTATGGCCCGGACAAGTTTGTAGACTGTAATGTTAAGTGAACCGTGAAAAGTAGATCAAAAGTAGGTCATGATGGCCTACTTTTTATACACTGCACACCTTCTCCCTAACATGCAACAATTTATCAAGTTTAGTTTCGGTATACCAAAAACTTTTAAAACTAAAGGCCAGACAAAATTGTCGGTAATATTCAATGAAGCATGAAAAGTAGGTCAAAAGTAGGTCCGCATTCAAAGTTTCATGATGGTACATATACGTCTTGAAACTATGTCCCAGACAAGCTTGTAGACTGTACTGTTCAGTGAACCGAGAAATGTAGGTAAAAACTAGGTCATGCTGACCTACTTTTCAGACACTGCACATCGTCTCCATAAGATGCATCCACATATCAAGTTTAGTTCAAACTCTCAAAACTACAGCTTGGACAAACACTTTTGGTAATATTCAATGAACTGTGAAATGTATGTCGAAAATAGGTCATGCTGACCTACTTATTACACACACTGCACATCTTCTCCATAAGATGCATCCACATACCAAGTTTCATGATCGTACATATAAGTCTTGAAACTATGGCCCAGAAAACTTGTAAACTGTAATATTCAGTGAACCGTGAAAAGTAGGTCACGCTGAGCTACTTTTCGCACACTGCACATTGTATCCGGAAGATGCATCCACATACCAAGTATCATGATCGTACCTATAAGTCTTGAAACTATGGCCCGGACAAGCTTGTAGAGGCCGAAAGGATGGATAGACAAACGTAGACAAAGCGATGACTATATGCTCCCCCAAAATTTTTCGGGGACCATAAAAACAAATGTGACATGAGCAGGCATCCATATTTTTTGTCTCTATTTTAAATGGTAGTATTGTGCATGCGAAATATGTGTACATACCAGCATACATGTCAAGTGAGATTTGTGCCAAGCATAGACGGATGCAGGGAGTCACAAGTCCGATAATGCAGTTTGAGTTTTAGATTTAGGTAATCTTAATTGTTGTTTTTCTGTGTGAACAGTATCCCAAGGTTACCTGATCGCATGAAACGGCAGATTATTGGCATGCATAATCAGGCTTGGGTACAAGTGTTGCACTTGCATTTAAATGCAATTATGAAATTTCTGACGCATTTGCACTTGCATTCGAATCTCATGTATTTGCATTTGCATTTGCATTTGGGTTTTCAAATCCATTTGAGTTTTTTCAAAGGCACTACTTTTTTCATTTTGCATTTCTTTCAAAATAGGATGGAGCTGCTGTAAACACCAGCCACAGCACCCAGTCAAATTAATTTCAAAATATTCAACCAAATTATTTGTTAAATCATAAAAATGGCATTTCTGTTGTTAGAAATTAGAAATTAACACATTTTACCCTGAATTTCTTAACATGTAACTCTCAGCCATAAATACACATATATATGTGAGCAAAGTCATGCATATTTTGAAATTAGTCTAGCTTAAGTCAGTTGAGATCACATTTTAGTTAATTTGTTTCTTAGATAATCTACAGCAACGTATCTCTAGAGTATAATAAATATGATCACCTAAATAGTAAGGAATGGGTGCCAGCATTCTCTTGTCCAATGCATTGACCCTTTAACCCGTACATACAAAACCACCAAAATCATTGGTTCAGTGATCCTTTTCTCTCGGTCTGCAAACGGGCATATGTAAAGACCACGACAAAGGCCGGTCTTTCCGGTTTGGGCATAAAAGGGTTAATAAAACAATCGGACTAAACGTTGTTGCTGCGTTAATCAATGTTGATTTTCAGGAAAATTAATAATATTCATACAATCATCTGTTTTAAAGAACCGCAATCTTGTGGCCCCAAAATACAGGTGGTCACTAGAGCACTTTTGACTGTACAATCTGTTTAACACGTAGGCCTACTTGCTATATTGTTTTGTCAAGATCCTTTCAAAGTAATTAGAGTGAGCGTAGTAATATATCTCTGGTCCCTCAATCTATGAATATAGGGTATTGTGTTGTTAACTTCATTCATTCAGAAATCTCTTAATCCTTTGTTTGTCACATTGGCCTTTTGAATGCCTATTTGCATTACAAGAGAAGACAATTTTTGAAAATTTATGACTGACTTGGTCATCGAGTCAGTCATTCCAGTGGTAAATCTTCAAGGATTATCTTCTTGGAATGCAAATAGACATCTACCAAGATAAAAAAATAATAGATGCTTTTAAATATGCGTGACATTGGTTAATTTACTGTTCACCAATTGGGATTAGAAAAGCTTGTCATTCAGTCTAACCACACACACACAGCACACACGCACGCACGCACGCACACACAGACATGTGTTATCTCAGCCATAGGAATTAACATTTAAACATTTGAACCCGGAAATGCGAGAATCTTAGTTCAGGTATTGAACAAGCTGATGCATATTTTGAAACAAATTTGACTGGAAACCTTTGCCTCCAGCTGTATTTTGAATGCAATTTGACTGGAACCTGTTGCTGCCATAGGCACAGCAACAACTATCAATCAAATTACTTTCCAGATATTCAACATTATATTTGATACTTATTTTGAAAGTAATTTCACTGGCACATGTTGTTTCCATATGGACACAATAGCGATCAGTGAAATTACTTTCAAAATAGTTTTAAAAAAATCTGAAAATGAAATTCTCTAATGATTACCCCTTAACGGTGAAATAAGTATTATTTCTTTCATAGAAAAGTTCCATTTGCAGACAAAGAGACTATTTTTGAAAATTTTATACTGCAATGACTAATTCGATAAGCGAGCCAGTCAATCCAATGGTAAAATTTAAAAGATATTATTGTCCTGGTCTAAAAATTGACATTCTTTAAGATCAATACAGAAGCCGTGTTTGGTCATTCCTGGGTTAATAATAATAATATGCTGTTCTATTATTGATAGCACATGTAATGTTGTTTATCATGCTTTAATAATCTGTAAATCTAAAAGAAATGGATTATTTTAATTTCCAAAAGTGATTATTAAAAAAACTAGTCAAATCATTTCTCATACGTTAGAACCCATTACATGATTATGTTACAAAATATTTTCCCAAAGATACTCGCTCCCAGCAGATGCATAGTTGACAGATGCATACTACGGTGTTCCAGAATTTCAGTAGCAGGTGTGTCCACATATTAAAATGCAATTTGTAAATGCACTTGCATTTGAGTAAAGCCCCATTCATACGCAACAATTTACACATGTGTATTGTGCAAATGCAATTTTACTATTTGCACATGTGTATTTTTTGGTGTATGAACGGAAATACACATATGTAAATGTATTTCAAGTGCAAATGCGATGCAAATTCAGTGGAAATTTACACCTGGTCTGGAGGTCATGCAAAAGTAAATTTAAGCGTGCCAAAAATACACAGAGGGTAAATTAACGTGTATGTTGCCGTATGAACGGGAAGTAAAATTGCACACCAGCGTTTTGTTGAAATCATTATACTGAAATTGCATCATTTCTATTTATAGAATAGTAACTGGGGCACTCCTGGGACACTTTATTTTTAGTATCATAGCATCGCAAGTAATAGGTCGGTCAGTACGTGTCAAGCCTCCTGTGAATACAGTTTTACAAATAAATTTGTTGAAAATGCCGCCAAAGAAACCAAGAGGTTCTGGTTGGACAGATGAAGAAACTGAGTTGTTATTGTGTTTGTGGCAGGAAAATTGTGTTGAGGAACAGTTGGACAATGCAAAGATTACGAACAGTTCGATTTACAAAACACTTTGGGAACAAATGAGTGTAAAGGGATTTGAGAAGACACCAGAACAATGTAAGACTCGAATGCATACGCTAAAACGAACCTATTGTTTGTGTAAGGGGAAGCTTAAAAAAAGTGGACATGGACGGGCAACATGTAAGCACTTTGAACTTCTAGACGGAATCCTTGGGACCCGACCAGCTTCATCGCCAGTCAAAATCATCGAACCGCTCAGCAAGAGACGACGAGAAGATAGCGATGACAGTGGTGAGGAATCTCATCAGGAATCCCAGCAGAGAATACCGTTGAGTCTGATGAAGGTGAATATGACAATAAATCAGAAGAAAATGAAGACGGGCTATCGGAAGCAGTTAAACAGGATGGAACTGCCGCATCACCATCAAAAGCTGACACAGACACAAATGGTCGCAAGAAGAATAATGCGTCACTATCTGTGTCTCCGAGTGCTGCAATGACAAATGTGAAGTCTTCTAAAAAAAGGAAAGCGTGTTAAGAAAACTCGTTTGGAGGTAGCGTTAGGATCCGTAATGGAAGGGTTCAGTACTGCAAATTAAAAGGCTGAAGGGCAATTCTTGGAACTAGAAAGAGAAAAGCTAAAGACGGAAATGAAGAGAATAGATTTAGAGAAGGCTAAGCTGGAATCTGACGAACGGCAAAAGCGCGAAGAAAGACAGCATCAGTTTAACATGATACACATGATTATGGGAATAGTTGGACGTAGTAGTACTCAGATTCCAGCACAAGGCGCCGCTCATGTTTCGATGATGCCTTCTCAACATGGATCACCTAATGCGCAGATGGCAGATGTTCAATGGCCGAATGAAGTTTCAAGCTTCGACGAGTCAAACACATACATGAATTTGTAATACATGCAGTCTTGTATTATTGTGAAAAAAATATAATAATAGGAACTGTGAGATCTCTAATGGTGATATATCTATCTATCTGACCTTAATTAAGTGCTACTCAGTTTGAATTGTTTTACGTTCAGTGCTTATCTTCCTTTCATAGGGCATTTTCTGATCTTTCGTGCTTTCGTGGCGCATTTATTATAAGCTGGTACCCGATTCCAAATTCTCGCAATTGGAATCGGGTACCAGCTTAAAATAAACACTTCATGAAAATGACCATCCACATAGCCCTATGAACACAGCTAGTCAAATACATTTATGCATTTACTTTTTTCAAAGAAGTTTGTGGAAAAAATCATGATTTGCTTCGTTTTCATAACTTAACATTAAAATAATTGAAATGTATTCCGCCATGACATGCAAACCCTAACCTGGAGACATACCTAGTGAAACTCCCCAAGGACCACCGAAATGATATTCCTCAGTCTCCTGCCTTTACGCAAAATGCTTAGTGTCAGTCATATTTTGGTGATCTGCCCCGAGCACAGCTAAATAGAGGGATACATTTCTAGCGAAGCCCAGCCCATTTCTAGCTAGGCCAGCCCATCTTTTACTCTTGTTGGAATCAATTTAATACTTTGAAACCTGAATTCTCAGAACCTAAATTTCAAGGCGACTGTCAAATTATTTTCAAAATATTCAACAGAATGGGTTTTTAATTGTATATTTATCAAAAAACAATTCATACACTTGACGGGCTATACTAGCTACATGGTGGAGCTAGATACCGGCATAGTGATAGCGACGTCAACCTACATATGACATAATTGATTATGAGTCATATACTTGAGCGACAGATCGCATACCTCCATTAGATAGGCTGTCGATAACAGAAAAGAGCACACCCTGTTAGTCAAACATTAGAAGTGCTCTTCGGGCAAGGATTTTATGGGACACTGATAGGGATTAGTGAACACAATTTATGAATCAATCATCCTGTCAAGTTTCATTCAATTCTCTCTCAAATACTAGGAGATGCGACGGCAGGTTTTCAGGACCTATGTACCAGACTGAACCAATATTTTGGAAATAACATTATGCATGAATCACGAAGCTACATCACATTCTCTGCAAATGCTGATGCACTGTCATCACGAATCCACTTTCCACATAAGACCCTGGCTCGGTCTCCATCTCCATCATTTATATCATTGTCCATAAATTCGTCGGGTTTCGACGAACCATTGCTCTAAGAAGTCTTCACGATGAAGTTCACAAATGTTATGGAGAATAATACAAGTTGCGATAACGGTACTTGCAAAATCTACGTCCACATCGAGTCTCTTTTGGATACACCTCCAGCAACCCTTCAGTCTCCCAAATGTGTTTTCAATCGTCATTCTTGCTCTGCTCAGACGATAATTGAAACTGCGCTGCATGTCTGTCAGTTGACCCCTATCTGAATATTGTTTTAAAAGCCATGGTTTCAAGGGGTATGCAGGGTCTCCGATAAGAACAACGGGCATTGATGTGCGTTTTTCCGGAAGCAAGATCTCTTTCTTCCAATCAGGGAATAGCAAATTATTTTCACCTTTATAGAAAATTTCTGAGTTAGCAAACACCCATGCGTCGCGTACCCTGCCTGGCCAGCCTATGTTTACATCTCGGAAAATGTATCTGTAGTCACACACTGCTTGTAGTATCAAAGAATAAAACCCCTTTCTGTTAAGGTAATCCCCATGTGACTCACAAGGACCAATTATTGGAATATGACTTTCATCAATGGCACCACCACAGTTCGGGAAATTCCATTTCTCCTCATAGCCCTGTATAACATTCTTGAGTTCGTCCTCCTTAGGAAAGGATACATAATTTTCCATCAAATTCTCAACTATTGCATTGCAAACCTTATGGATACATTCACAAACTGTCGATTTGCCTACACCAAAAAGATTAGCTACAGTTCTATATTCCGCCGATGAAGCTAGGAAATATATGCCAATTGCTACCTGTTTTCTAACATCAAGCGGTGGCACAACCTGTGTTTCTTTTGGTGAAAGTGTTTCTTCTAATTGTGAACATAAGAGGTCAAAGGTGTCCCTTTTCATTCGAAAGTTTTCAATCCATTGCTGTTCATCAAAGTTCTCATTCACTGTTGTTTCCCACCATTCCTGAGACCTTGGTTTTCGCCATATGTCTCTTTCCTTTGACAGTCCAGCAATTAAGCCCACACATGTTATATAAGGTAATGTCCTTTTCCTTTGCCTCCTTAGGAAATTAAGTCTGTCCATCTTTTAATCCAATACCTTCACTGACGACCTGTACTTGACAGAGATTTAGAGTTAAATGAAGTGAAAATATTAATATACATAGTAATATACATATGACCGTATGAACACGCGGCAAATCTGCATTTACACTACTGTGCATATTTACATATATGTATAAATACATATATGTAATTTTCCTCGGCGTATGAATGGGGCTTAAGTTGCAAACATTTGCATTTGCATTTAGATGCAATCGAGCTAAGCTGCATTTTCACTTGCATTTAAATCATTTGCAAACATTTGCATTTGCATTTAACGATCATCATTGACCAACAGCAGAGTACTAAGACTCGGGCGTGAAACATACAACAGGGTATCCACGTCCACTGTCAACAGGAGGCTGCATGCTACTGGGAGATCTCGGAGACCAACAGACATTTGCTACTCCATCCACATTACAAACAGAAGCATCTGCCCACTGAAACCTTAGATCCTGGAGAAGAGCAGTGCTCAGATGAAAGTCAGCTTCACACAACAGCCAGTCAAACTCAAGTATGGAGGTCTAGAAGCATGGCCTATGACGAGCGTAACATTCTGAATGCTGTTTCCTTTGGCAGATTTCAGTTATGGTCTGGGGTGTACATGTATCTCAATGACAATGTGCGACTTCATCGTGCCATAGCATTACACGACTATTTGCGGGGGAATGCCATTGAAACTCTAGCACGCTTGTGATGAGCCCTGACATGAATTCACTAGAGCATAGCTGGGATGTTAGGGAAAGAAATGACTATTTGCTCTGTTGCCCGGGGAAACCTGAATTTTGAAAGGGCTACTAAACTTTGGCTGTTGATGACTGATGGTACGCCGGGTAACCATAATACATATTGACTACTGAGAGACTAATACCATACTGTGTTTTTGATATCAACTGAATAACTCTTCGCTTTAAGTGATTAATTATTTATGTATTAGAACGGGTAATTATGGTCTTTCATTTTGGCCTTTTTCTCAGAATGTGGGTAGGGAACTTTAACAATGGCTAACAGCCTCATTTTTGAAACGTGTGACATTTCACATGGCAATACCTTAGATAAAGCTTTAAAAGATGCATAAAAAGTGTAATATAGTCTTGTAAAATATCAGCTTTTAAGATTGTGCTTAATCCCAGTTGTTTTCCACAATTTTTCCTCAAAATAGAAGTAGGGGATCTTAACAAAGCCTAGTATTCTCAATTTATATACTAGACCTCTGAAAATTCAGATTCAAACACCTTTGATCATTATCTATAGCATGAATATTTCCAAATTTATCACTGTATATGACGATGGTGAAATATATGCTTGTAGAATTAAATGCTTAAATTCAGACCGCATATTTTGGCAATTTCTTCAGTATGTTGGTAGATGACTTCAACAAAGTTTAATATACATATCGTATTTAATTTGAAACGTGACAATAAATGTTTTATAAGAATACTGCAGACACATTATTTTTTTAAAGCAGAGCTATATAACTGACAAAGTCTCCAATTCCAAGATCAGATGTCCCACCGTATAACATGCACTTTTAAACAAATTCAGAACCTAATTTCACCGAATTAGCAACAACTTTCTTATGCATCCGTACTATCTATCATATCTGCAAAAGGAAAATATCATTGTAAAGCTTAAGATATTTTCTTTCTTGTTATGTACATGTATCCAGAATGACAATTTGTATTAGGTAATATATTTAAATTTCTAATCAAGCTTAAAACTTATATTAAAAATTTAAATGTTTAGTACAATCAGTTGGAAGTGAAATAAAGTGGTATATTTAGATAATTATATGTTTCCAATGATGTCTACCTGTTGTTCTAATGTTAATTGATAAATTATTTTGGCTTTCTTACATTCAGCACACATCTGAAAAGAAAAATATTAAGGACTCTTTATGTCCGCCTTTTCATCTGTAAGACAAACCATGTCAGAATGATGATAAAGTTTTTTGTTGTTGTTTTTTGCATAATATCCACATACTGTATATGGGACCAACAAAATACTAAACTTCTTTAACCCTAACTTTTTACGGACAGACAGATGGACGGTTTCCATGGCATAAGCTTACTTGGCCATTCTGGCCAGGTGAGCTAATAAAGCTAAAGCAAAAAAATAACAAGAACGCTGAAGCGTACAATGTCTCACTTGTAACGGCATGGATAGCAGGCCTGCCCAAATTGGCGTAACCCATTTTTCGTTCGCTCAAGGCGTACACAAATATTTCTGACACAACCTGTTTTGTAACACAACAAAAATACTAAGCCACTCAATTCACTGTTTGCTATAAGTCACCTGACTTAGATATCTCAGAAAATTTTAACCTATTCATTCCCATGGCATGTTGGTTCCCTAGTAAACAAGGTTAGCAGAGATACATCCCTCCATTGGGTATTCTTGATAGTATCTCTTTAACTCTAAAGCAGTCATTGCTCTATGGCACCGGTTCCTCTATTCCTATAGAGTACATATAAATGAGTCTGCGAGCATGCGCACTTATGCTACTATACATGCAACAGAGTCCAAGCCGTCATTAATTAATTTTCTGTATTACAGGAACACCTAATTTTTATCTCAACAAATCCTATCCAATCTTGTGAAGCTACATCCACATTTGATTTTTCATGAATTTCACAGAACTTAGTCTTTGTTGAACAAGTCATGTACTTTATGTAAAATGGTTATAATTTACGTGGATATGAAACAGAATGGAAAGTTTTCGTGACTACAAAGAAAATGGCGTCAGCAATCAGCTTCGCGGTACAATTAATCAAGGTCAAGTCAAAATCTCTGATCCTATTTTAGCCACAGAGGCTCGTTCCTACATAAGGTATGCTATATACCGGTTTGGAACATCTCTTACATAAGGTATCCTACATGACATATGTAACATACCGGTTGGGAAGTTCTTGGATCAATTAAGAGTTTTGACTAGGTACGTATTTCCAAGCGTCATTCTTTCCTACATAAGGTATACTACATACCAGTTTGGATTGAATCCTACATAAGGTATCTTACATAACTATGTACCATACCGGTTGGGAAGTTATTGGATATATTAAGAACGTGACAGTGGTGCAAACAGGTGTGGTGGACGGGGTGAACACCACAAGGATACACCACGATCATTCCCTGAAGAAAAGCGAAAGGTCCTTCTCAGGACCGTTACTAACCAACTAACATGAAACTCGCAAGTACTTCATAATGATCAGTCATGTCAGTCACATTACATTAAAGACAAGACCATCATATTAATTCGTGATTCGGTCATCGCATTAATATTTCCCATATTGGATACCCCTGGTATTGGCGCCATTTTTGCAGGCTAATTTAACATTATTAGCATGAAACCTTTGTACCTTTTATTTAATATCTTGCAAAAATCACTCGAGATTTTATGTTTTCTAATACCGGGCGGGGTTATTCGACAAGTCTTTTTTATGCCCTTAGTTTCATGGAAAATGTAAACATTGCGCTGCTATGGGCTATCCTCTTTAGTGTGTAGTAAATTGGCAAATGTCGGACGATCTCGGAATGCCCGGATGTTCAAAATTACGATACTGATTTGGAGCCATGTAATCACATAACCCTCTTTTGTTAGATAGGCTATTAAGCCTGTGCCACATTATCAGATTCACTTGATTTCTAAATCTAGCGAGAAACATGCGTTCACTTGATTTCTAAATCTAGCGAGAAAATTTATCGTATATATGATTGGTTATATTGTAATGTAAGTGACCAACATATAATGATCCAAAACGAAATGCGATGTTTAAGAAAAATTGAATGAACGCCCAAGATTTAAACTGAGGTAGACCACTTCTAATGTTAGCGAGCCAGCCAGTGGCAAAGTAAACCTCCGTTTAGAGGCGCTGACGAGAAGCGTAGATCGCATTGCCGAATTCCCGATTCCAGAATAACACTATATCCGAGTACTCGCTCAAGATACCTCATTAAAATTTGCTTTAACCTGATCCATAGAGTTATCTATACTTTAACTACCTCTATGACCTGATCTGATCAGATAATATCACGTGATTTATATATCACATGATTATCACGTGATTTTGATTTAAATATTTTCAAGACGACATTTATGTCAAGTTAGGATCAATTTTGATGGAATAAACAATCTTTATTAAAGGATACGCAATATTTAGGCTGATCAATTTAATAATTTCACTTCTGTTTTGAGGTACACAATAAGCATAGCCGCGAGGTGACAAGATTTGTGCAGGGGAAATTCAAAATCCAGAGGAAAACAACGTGACTAAGTTTTATCCTTGTATATAGTGCACACTAATTTTTAGAACGTGCAAATTTAGCATAAATGTGCGGCCTATTTATGGGTTTATTAGTAAATAGGCCACTCCTATCTTTGTTGGTACTCATTTAGATTTAACTTATTTCAGTTGCAACTTATGGCTAATAACTTCGAGAGTTAAATGGTTAATATTTTGATAGTAAACACTACAAACTTTGATGGCCGATTTTTCCTATATCAGAGATGTTTGTCGATCTCAATGTTTTAGTAGCAAGCATAGCCTTTGGATCAGGAAAGTTCTTGACTATGTATAATCTAATCTCTCACCATTTTGGAAATTCTTTCTTTGGATATTTAACTGGGGCAAAATTTTATATAAAGAAGGCTATGAAGGAGCATTCTATCGGCTCTCAATCAATTAATTGTTATAGTCAAATATAACGTTCTGCTTGCAAATGGACTATTACTCGTGGAAAACATCTGGAAGTCTACCAGAAGAGGGGGAGAACCTAGTTAGAACAATTTCTCTCTAAGGGGTGTGCAAACTGTGAAATATGTTGTTTTCATACCAACTCTTAAAACATTTGAAAATGGTTTAGATAGGCTTTGGCATAGTCAAGAGGCAATGCATGACTACACCGTACACGCAAACCACTGACGGCACAGTCATGGATAAACGGAGAAAAGATGAGCATACGGCCTAATTGTCCTGTGCTCGGAATTATTACATAGATAATAACTCTCAGTATTTATGGTATAGCAACTGATTATATTTAAACTTCTGGTTTAAGTATGCCAAATCAATTCACTTCTGTTGTTTTGCTCGTATTGTCTATGTTTCTAAATCACGTTTGGCAATTTAAATGCCCTATCTCAGGGGCTCTTATTTAAAAATTTTTAAATTCTTTATTAGTTGTTCTTAGCGCAATGGCTCAACCATCCAATTATCCTCATCCTTCGGAACCGTGTGTACACACATCTCTGTCTAGTGTCCTAATTTTTTATTCTCTAGTTCACCGTTATACATCTTCGCTTTTATCTTCTAGGAATAATTTAATTTTTCTTATGATCCTAGCAGTTCTTGTGTCGTTTTGACTTCACTAGATTTCGTTATGCTCCTGAATCTTTTCATGTATTAGTCTCTTCCTATCAGCCTCCATCTTTCAACCTGTTCTCTCAAAAAATTGGAATCAATCATCTTTCGATTCTCCTCATATCAATCTACAAATCAGTGTGTCTGTCTTTATTATTTTAATTGTGAAAAGTGGTTTGCTATCTGTTAGTTTCATATCTATTTTTTTTTTTTACATCAGTCTTTCCTTTCTGTCAGTCAGTAGGATCCTTCGCCATGATGAAGCATATTTATGTGAGAATGTAAGCTTGTCACAATAATAAAGTTAGTCTACATAAGGTACCTCCTCTAATCTTTTTGTCTTATCAAGACTTACACCGCTCCTTACTAGAGTTCAGTAGAAATTTTTATCTTTTTCTTTGACTACTGATATGTCTATTTCTGTTATTTTCGTGTGGAGCTGTTTTCTCTGCCTTATCTATTCAAGCCAATTTTTAATCTTCTAAATTCTAACTTTTCCAGGCATTATTAAATAAATTCCTCGAGGGGGGGGGGGGGGGGGGCTAACTAAGATGATTGGGTCATTGCCTTATCATGGATTGTGGAATATGGTTTTTTCCTTTCACCCTTCTGTGTAGTTTCAGTCTTTCCTTATCCTTTATTGATCTGGTGACAGGTTTGGTGGACTTCTTTCCTGTTTAATCATCTGATAAAGATATTAAAGATTGGGCTCATATCATACTAGCTTTGTTTAAAATTAGATTTTGTAAAATAAGATTCTGCAGGTTTATTTTGGTCCTACCTGTCATGCTTAAGCGCTTCTAGATAATCTCTACTCTATCAGGGGTGGGGATGGATATAGCTGGCCTCATGCATGTCATAGGTAGCAGATTTTCTACATATAACGTACAATCAACGTAGTCATTGAATCCTCCCCCTTTTTTCTATCAAACCATGTGAGTCTCCTGTGACATTAGTCCTGCTTCTGTTCCTGATCAATAAATTTCTGCTCTTTTCAAGTAGGATACAGTGGAGGAATGGCAGAATCCAAGGATTTTAAGGAGTATGAGGTGCTGGCAGATCATCTTTTTATAGGGTCTCAGCTCTTATCTTCAACTCATACATTTATTCTTTTTTTTTCCCCGACACCTTCCCGGAAAATTTTACACTTCATGTCCTTATGATTTAATACTAATTCTGTTGCATATTTTGGAATTATTTTGACTGGAACCCATGGCTGATTTATTAATGTTTGAGACAACGATGACTTACTGTCAAATCGTTTTATAATATTCAACTCTTTTCCTGATACGTTGTCTCAGAAGTGGAGTTCATCGATGAAAGGAAAATTATGGACATGGAGTCATTTTGGCCAGTCATCACTGGTCTCATCAAGGATAAGGGACGGTGTTTTCTGATATTTCCATACATACAGAATTGATCCTAACTGGATCTGGGTTCTTCTAATCACATCATGGCCAGTCTGGGATTCCTCTGGCTTGTAAGGTTCCTTAATTGTGTTAAAATTTGGGCCGAATGGAGTTTTGTGTCCGAAGGTCAAGTCTGGTCATTCAGAATGTTGTCCTTCTCCCCAACCGCATATACTGCATTTTCATTCGCTGGGTGTCATTGGTACCAATTCTCCAGTCTATCCATCTGCAGGTCCCTTTTGATGTCGTGTTCTTAAGTGGCGTCATCAAATCATCCAAGTTTTTCAGTCCGATCTTAGACAGGATAAAAGATTGAGAAAAAGTTGAGTACATTTCCATACCAATCCTTCATCATCATATATAAATTTGATCTGTTGCTGGGATTTTTTCCCATTAATATCATGTTGGACTCAATATCAAGCATGATGTATTTTCTTCTCCAGAATACATTGTTATGTTTAAGCTTCTTCCTCAGAGTTTCTTCAGTCTCGTGGCCAGTTCGAAGATACCTCAGCCATATCTGTTACGAGTCTTGTTTAAATTCATCATATGTTTGAACCCATAGTCTTCGAACAATCCTTCCTTTGACCCTTTCTACTAAGAGTTTGGGGAGGGGATCCCTATAGAATTTCCTCTCGTTCTTGTGTCAATGGATTCAGATAAAGTAGTCTTATTCCCTCTTCAATACTCTGGAATATCGAAGAATGAAGAGATATTGTCTCTTTCACAAGTCACCTATCTGTTCATGCAGTCATTTCTATAGTAGTAACTTTCATCAACAAGCGGGCGGTTGAGGTTATCATATTTTGTCTGGAGTCTTGGTCCTCCTCTGCGGTGGAGAAGTCAGGAAATCTATCAGCATTTCACATTCCAGGTAGAATGATTTTCCTTGTAGCTTATTTATTACATCCCATTAAGTTTCTACTCAGTATAGCGTTCCGATCTGATGTTCATATTCTTCCTCGAGGCCAGGCTCTGGCGGTAGATGCTCTGGCCCAGTCATAGACATTACATTTTGTTTAATTATTTTCAATTTACCTTTCTAGTGCCAATTGTCTTTAAGAACTTTTGTCAGCGGTTTCTAGTGCAATTGTCTTTAAGAACTTTTGTCAGCGGAATGTACTATCCCTTTAATCACTACTGACAGGCCCAATGAGAGTTATTCAGTGGATCTCGTAGTCCTCTGTGGAAATCCTAAGTCGTCCCAATTTTGAGGACTTTCTATCTCATTTAACAGCAGCTTTCATTTCATCATTAACAAATCTTCAATATGTATATTTGGTATTTTCCAAGAGACCTGTTTTTCAGAAATTTATTTTTTAGTATTCTAAATCAATTCAAGCCTATCTGTTACAGGAGAATTTACCACAGTATATTTAAGGTCTTCAAATGGTTGTAAGAACAACACATTATCACGCCCGATTTTGCATCCCATTATCAAGTCATACATTCATGGGATATTTTTTGATGACTTAAATCTCTGTATGCTGGGGTGGTGTTATCGTTTTCACTAGCATCTATCCTTCTTTATTTTCTAGAAGCCAGTTCGAGAGTTATTAAGTATTTACATCATTTATCCATGGTACAGGTATTTTTAAAGCATAGCGCAAAGACAAATGCCTACAATAAATTCCTCTATTAACTCATGTCTTGGATCCATCTGCTTAATTGTATAACTCTCAAATCATTCTATTTCTACTAGCTGCCGCATTTGTTAGATGGCCTTCTGATATTCATGTTCTTTTTGTGAATGACCGTTTCTAGGTGGTAGGAGATCTGGCTACATTCTTTGTCCTTGAAGAGATCTTATATATATAAAACCTAATTAATTGTTTTCAATCCTTTCTGAAAACTATACCCAATTTAAGATCTTTTTGAAACACTGTTCAGATTACTTATTCATCTTTGTTTAGTAAGCGCAGACCTCATCAACTGGATTACAGACACCATTAATTGACACTAGAATGTATCTCCAGGAGACACTCAGTAAGTGTTAAGGCACACAATGTTCGTGGTATGGCCTTCTCCTTCACATTCTATGCAGATCTATCAGTGGACGACATTATGTAAGTTGTAGTATAAATGTCAGATTCTACATTATTTTTATCTGAAAGATCAGATTCAATTCACAATCCGACACTTCTAGTTTCTCTACTCAAACCTAGGCTCAATTGCCTAGATTCTTTAGTCAGCCATCTTCCTCAACATATCGCGTCTGTTTTTAAATTCTCTTTGCTGAGATTTTCTAATTATCATTATTTTAGTGTATTTTGTTTAGAACATTTGTTTGTTCATGCTCTTTCAGCATTTCAGCATTTCAGCGATTTAGTTGGTTTTAGTATTTTTGGTGATTAACCTTTCATTCCTGATTTGCAATTTACCAACCCACCTAGTACTTGGGCTCTGACCAATTCCATGATTTAGCAAACAGTGAATTGAGTGGCTTAGTATTTTTGTTGTGTTACAAAATGACCCAGACATATATACTGGTCTGGCGTTTTGTTAGCTTACTAAAAAACTTACCACTCAATTCACTGTGGCCCACCTCAGCCACCCCGCATCATTAAATTGCAAATCATTATTAAATTTTGTGGAATTAATTTATGACGGCTTGGACTCGGTCACATGCATAGTAGCATAAGTGTGCATGCTCATAGACCCATTTATATGTACTCTATAGAAATAGAGGAACCGGTTCCCTAGAGCAATGACTGCTTTAGAGTTAAAGAGATACTATCAAGAATACCCAATGGAGGGATGTATCTCTGCTAACCTTGTTTACTAGGGAACCCACATGCCATGGGAATGAATAGGGTACAATTTTCTGAGATATCTAAGTCAGGTGACTTGTAGCAAACTGTGAATTGAGTGGTAAGTATTTTAGTAAGCTAACAAAACACCAGACCAGTATATATGCCTGGGTCATTTTCTGTTCACGCAATTCCTTTCGTGTTGTAAATAAATACATAAAAAATTGTTACACAAAACAGAATCCGTTACCTAAAACAAATTTGCTTAACCCAAAAATGGGCTACGCACATTTTCAATTTGGGCAGGACTGGATAGTGTGGATTGCCAAAGCAAACTCGGCACAGTTCATAATACACATATTCAGTAAGGCACTGACCCACAAGTGTAACCAACCAAACATGGAAAATTTTCCATGTTTGGTTGGTTACACTTGTTTGTTGGTGCCTTACGGAATATGTGAAACTAGTAATTATGCAGATAGTAGCCCTGCATATTATATAACTCTGCTGTAAAATTTTGTTGATATTTGGTCAGCCATTGTTGAAAATGAGTGGCCCATAAAAGACTATATGAAAAAGGAACATGAAAAAAGTTGAAAGTCCAAAACAGTAAAAAAAAGTTGAAAGATTTCCCAAAATCATTAATGATGCAGATCATATCCATGTATTGCATAGAATACTTCTCTAGTTTCATTGAAATTGGAATAACCATAGTTGAGTTGCATGGTCCATAAACAACCGTAACCTAAAAACCATGAAAAAAATTCAAAGCACAAAACTGTGAAAAAGCAGAAATTTCCCAAAATGAAATTGGTAATGATGAAGATAGTACCCCTGCATAGTATAACACTGCTATAAAATTGTGTTGATATCTGGTGAGCCATTGTTGACAAAGAATGGTCCATAAAAAAACAACCAGCAAAACATGAAAAAAGTTCAAAGTCGAATACTGTGATAAAAATAGTTAAAATGTCCCAAAATGAAATCTATTATCATGCAGATTACATCCCTGTATAGTACAGAAAACCTCTGTAGTCTCATTGAAATTGGATGAGCCATTGTTGAACAAGAGATATCAGTCCGATCTGCCCTAGACCAAACATTCTGTGAAAAAATTATGTCCAAGCCATAAAAAATATATAAAACAAGTGCTATCAGAAGAGAGCAAATAGCTTACATGGTCTGTAAACTAATTGTACATCTCAGGGTATGACCACAGGAGTCTCATCTTAAAATTTTACAATCCACTCGTCGAATCGAAATACCCATGGTACTACCCAACGGGCAAGCATAGCTTCGAAGAAGTACAGCTTTAAGACTGAACCATAAAGCCATAAAAAAATTTGATCGGCCCCTTTTTCCAGCGACCATCTTGGATTTTCCACACATTTCATGGGACCCTTTAAAAGGTGACTCCTTAATTAATGTCCCGATTTCAACAAAACTTGAGGGGAACGATCCTATAATGTTGGGTTCAACATATCAAGTGAGAATTTTGACTGATCAATTTCTTTGGTAGCCTTGTTGGAATTAAAAAAATTATCAGAAAATCCCTAAACCGATTGGCAGATTCATCTTTAGGCTTGGATTCATCTATTTTTAGCTCGCCAAGTGAGCTTTTGCCATAGCATCCGTCCATCACCTTTTCCTTTAAACGACTTCTCAAGAACTGCTGGGCCGATTTCAATTATATTGGCAGGAAGCATCCTTAGGGCATAGGGATCAAAGTTAACTTGGTTCAGTTCATATTTCATTCTCAACTAGAATGGGCATGGGCATTAATAATAAGTAGAACTCTAATGAGTTGAGCAGACTTGTAACAAGAAAACAGAGGCCATGTTTCTTTATGTGGAAGTTCTGAGGGATTTCTCCAAAAGTTCTTGAGATCTGACTGAAACGATTGATGAAGCAAGGGGCAACTCGACAACTTACAAACTGAAAGGCGAAAGATTTCTGGATTCTGATGGAGAATCCTGCCTCTGTTCTGGGACAATAGATTGTGGGACAGGAAGTAACAGAGGGAGATCTACAAGAAGGTCCAGGAGATCCGGAAACCAGGATTATGTCGGCCAAAGCGGCGCTATTAACAGGATTACACAAGGATGTTGCCTGATCTTTCAGAGTACCAGAGGAATAAGAATCGTAGGGGGAAAAGCATAAGCGAACATGATGTCCCAAGACTGAGCTAGAGCATCTACTGAAAGAGCCATGACTTCCGGAAAGGGAGATATGAAGGTGGATATCGTTCTGTTCTTACCAGAAGCATACAGGTCTATGAGGGGAAGACATAACTGGAGAAAAATTGACTGGGCTACAGCCTCTATCAACTCCCATTCTGTTTCTGGGATACTGGAAGGACGAGATAACTGATCGGCCAGAAAATTCAATTTGCCTGGGACATGGGATGCTTGAAGAGAAAGCTGCGGGACTTCCATCAGTGACTCTCGACAGAGAGAGAGACCGACCGATAAGAAGCCTACCAACGGAAGATATACTAGTATGATACCTAATATCCGAATAAAGAAAGCTATAAATGAAGAATAAAGGCTAAAAAGCCTCATTATTCCAATTAGGCCTAGGCTGATAATAGTTAGGATGTGATAGTTAAGATATTTCTTGAATTATCTCAGTATTAGTCCAAAGTGTTCATAAGTCTATTTAAATAATTTAGGATGTTACAATGAGATCAGAGACTTCCAAGCATCGATTTATAGAATTGGAAAATAATGTTTCCTGAAATCGTGTGAAAGGTGATGTTTCTTAGTTATAAGAGCTAGAGCCTTATTCTTACTCCTTCCTGAGAGAGGTAACTTGCGTTTATTTGTGTCATTCAATCTCTACCACTATCTTCGTATGGAGAAATAAGCATCATAGAAGTATTGCCGTACTTATTAAAGGTTGTAGACATTGAAACATTATAGAAATTTATTTATAGTGTTTTAACCAGATTTAGTGGCAAACAGAAATCCCATAGTAAACCTATGGGAGGGGTGAGAGTCCAGCTATAGCGAGATAGAATTAGCTAAAATAATACTGATCTATGTTTATGATCTATATCATATCCAAAGATACACTCCATGTAAACAAAAGGGAACGAAATATATACGGGGCGAATTGTCAACGACCTATATAAAAAGTGACAGGAACGATGATGACAATCTGACAGCTACCTGGAGTAGATAAGAAGGGAATGAAAAGGATAAATTTCGAGCCCAAAATCACCAATCCTGCGATGGTGGGAAAGAACATGAATCTAAAAAATGTTTTAGCTAAAAATAACAAGCCTTGAAAAAAGGGTAAATAGAAGAGAAACAAAGTTTTTAGAGTAACTCAACATATGCCCGCAGGCATACCTGTTAGAGGAATGTTAAATGTGTGAACAGTTAATGTTTGATAATTGGGGGGGGGGGGGGGGGGGAAGGAGGAGAAGCATTGAACATTACAATTACAAACAAATTTTGATGAATTTTAATCTTTCAAGGGAGATCACTCTGGCGAATATGGGCGGGCTTTGCCGAAATAAAATTATGACACTTCGTCTATCCCAAAAACATCTGCTGAAAAAAAAAATTGTGAGTCGGTTCAAAACCTTTCGCCATCTGGCCCGGACAAGAAAATTATGGCAAATTTTAGCTTTTCAAGGAAGATAACTCTGGAAAATATGGGCGGATTTTGGCGAAACGAAATCATGACACTTCGTCTATCCCTAACATATGGGCTGGAAAAAAATTGTGAGTGTAGGTTCAAAACTCTTCGAGATATGGGCGGACAAGAAAATTTTGGCAAATTTGAGCTTTTCAGGGGAGATAACTCGGGCAAATATGGGCGGATCATGCCAAAACAAAATCATGACACTTCAGCTATATGTACCACATCTTTTAAAAAAAATTTGCGAGTGTGGGTTCAAAACTCTTCGAGATTCGGCCTGAATAAGACAATTTTGACAAATTGTAACCTTTCAAGGGAGATAACTGGGCAGATCTTGCCGAACCAAAATCATGACATTTCGCCTATACATAACACATCTTCTGGAAAAAAAAACTGTGAGTGTAAGTTCAAAACTCTTCGAGATCTGTCCTGGACAAGAGAATTTTGACGAATTTTAAGCTTTCAAGGGAGATAACTCTAGCGAAATGGGAGGATTTTGACGAATCGAAATCATGACACTTCGTCTATAGGTAATATATCTCCTGAAAAAGAATTGTGAGTGTAGGTTCAACTCTTCAGGATCTGCTCCGGACAAGAATCAGACGGACGCACGGAGAGCGCCATCACATAATACGACCTCGCTTTGCTCGGGCGTATAAAAACCCGATAATGTCACCGGGACGAAATGAGACTAGGATGAATAGACTGCTGAACTAGGAGTGTTGATGATAAAAACTGACAGCTACTAAAGAACAGCGAAATACGGCAAGGAAACTTATATTAAAGAAAATCACAAAATACAATTAGAGCAAGTCTAATCTGACTTTTAGGAAATGAATATTTTAAAACCAAAGGGTGATAAATAGGGAAAAAAGCCTTAAAAGAACAAAATATTCACAATAAATATAGAATGACATGTAAATTCTCCTAAAGTTATGAAAGTATGTCAACCTGCCAAGGTAGAAGGGAGGGGGTGTACTACGCCTCTAACTCGGGCCGAAAAAGTGACCAAAAGATAGCTAATTAGAATTGCGCAGTAACCTGACAGATAGGAAAGAGTGAAGGAAGAAAAGGTTGAGAACGAATAAAAATTACTATAACTTAAATTGTGAGAATGCATGGAGATAACACGCAGAAAAAGGGGAGAAAGAAGTCTGAACCACTAAGATATCGCATGAGAGAGTAGTGCTAGATAAGATAATGATATGCACATAAGTAATAAGGTGAAAAAAGATCCCATTGAAAAAGAAATAACTTATCTAGCTAAGAAAAATTAATATTCGAAGCAAAAAATATGATAGCAGGCCCGAACCCTGAGCCGATGCCGGGTCCACAAAAAGGACCAGGTCGCGGTTCCACTAAACCTGGTCCTGAATCTTAGGCCGTTCAGGACCGGGTAAAAATTAAATATGCCAAAAAATAGCGGAAAATTTAATTTTTTTAACCTACAGTCACAATTTTTTTCTTAAAAAGAAATTCAAAGCTTCTGACCAAAATTAGTTGAAAAAATCAGATTGAATCCGACAGGCCAAAAAGCCCAACCTCCGCCCAGGACCTAATAAGGAGCCAAAGCGACGAGACCATAGGACTGACCAGAGGTGTGGCCCTGGACCCGGGAAAAGACCCAGGGTCAGCAAGAACTCAAAACCCAGTCTCCCCAGTGGCCGGATCCAGACAAAACTCCAGATAGTACAATTTTTTCAAGGATGGCTGAATCCGTCGTGGCCTCGGGTTTGGCCTTTATTTTAGCCACCGACCCTAATTAATGTCCCGATTTCAACAAAACTTGAGCGGAATGACCGATCCTATGATGTTGGATTCAACATATCAAATGAGAATTTTGATTGATCAATTTCTTTGGTAATCTTGTTGGATTTTCCAAAAATTATCCTGAAATCCTAAATCTCCTAAACCGATTGGCAGGTTCATCTTTTAGGCTTGGATTCATCGATTTTTAGATCACCTGGCCTGAAAGGCCTTGAACAAACTTGGCTTACCTCTTGGCCTACATGAAGATCCCCCAAGTGGTTTCGGACCGCCGGGCAAATTGACCGATCAGGTTCATTTGAACAAACTTGGATCCGTATGCCCTAAGGATGCTTCCTGCTAAAACATAATTGAAATCGGCTGAGTAGTACTCGAGAATACATTTTAAAGCTTTTGACGAGAAAATTATCCTATATGGCCGTCTAACTGTTTATCCGACAATTTCAAAAATTGCAAATTTGAGCTCAGAATACCCAAAAACATATATAGAATCAATTTTGGCCTCAAAATCTATCAAATAAAAAAATCCAATATAGCCGCCAAACAGGCTACATTTTGATTGGTCCAGGCGGCCATGTTTTTTGATGGAGTAACTTCCCTTGAACAAACTTTAATGACCCGTAGTTCCTGATCATATCTCCCAAATTTCAGCCTGATCCCTTCAGCAGTTCTGGAGAAATCGTTTTCGGGAAAACTAGGTCATCCAAGATGGCCGCCGAACCATTCTGTCAATCAAGCCGTCTTGAGCAAACTTGGCTTATGTCTTTCCCTAGATGAGCTTTCATAAGTTTTGAATCGATTCCCCAAGCGATTTCGGAGATTTTTAGACATTTCCTAAAATTGGCCGAAGTTCAAGATGGCCACTGCTCAAATTAGCCGATCGGCTTCATTTGAACAAATTTGGATTCCTATGCCCTAAGGATGCTTCCTGCTAAATATAATTGAAATCGGCCTAGCAGTTCTCCAGAAGACATTTTAAATTTCCCATTGCTTTAGTATGGGTGCCTTTGGCGGGAAAATAATCCAAGATGGCTGCCAAACCGTTTATTCGACAGTTTTGAAAATGGTGAATTTGAGCTCGGAATACCCAAAACCATATATAGTACCAATTTCGGCCTCAAAATCCATCAAATAAAAAAATCCAATATGGCCGCCAAACATGCTACATTTTGATTGGCCATCCCCGGCCATGTTTTTTGACGGATCAACTTCCCGTGAACAAACTTTAATGGCCCTTAGTCCCTGATCATATCTCCCAAATTTCGGCCTGATCCTTTCAGCGGTTCTGGAGAAGTCGTTTTTGGGAAAACTAGGTCATCCAAGATGGCCACCGAACCGATTGGTCAATCACGTCTTCTTGAACAAACTTGGCTTACCTCTTTCCCTAGATGACGTTTCATGAGTTTTGAATCGATTCCAAGTGGTTTCGGAGAAGATTTTTAGATGTTTCCTAAAATTGGCCGAAATCCAAGATGGCCGCCAGCCAAATTGGCCGATTGGCTCCATTTGAACAAACTTGGATCCCTATGCCCTAAGGATGCTTCCTGTCAAATAGGCTTGCGCGATTACGCGATTATATTGAAAATCGTGATTATTTTTTAAATCGTGAATTTTTATGATTAAAAATTAAATAATCAAATAATCGTGAATAATTCTACAGCATAAAATATTTCAAAACCTACCTTTTAATTATTCCTTATTGCGATTGGTCACGGAAATTTACATTTTGCTCAGCGAATGCATGCCCATTTGCAGGCCAAGAAAAGGCTATTTTTGAAAATGTATCACTGGAATGACTGGCTCGAGAATCGAGCCAGTCATTCCAGTGATACAGTTTCAAAAATAATCTTCTCTTGGCCTGCAAATCGACCTTTCTCAATATCATTGCAGCTTTCGTCATTGATATGCTTTTTTGCTGTTATAACTGGGTAATTTGTACTCAAGCTGATTAATCGAGTAATCACGATTATTATTAAATAATCGATCGTGATTACTTAAAGCAATAATCGCGCAAGTCTACTGTCAAATATAATTTAAATCGGCCCAGAGGTTCTTGAGAAGAAGTTGTTTAAAGGAAAAGTTGACCGACAGACGGACACACGACGGACGGTCGCCACGCCATAAGCTCACTTGGCCTTTCAGGCCAGGTGAGCTAATAAAAAGTAGAGGAAGATACTATAAAGATAGTACCGGTAATTCCTCAGAATTACTCTCAAAGCATCTTAATAGAAAGAAACAAGGGGAAGATAAGAAAGGGGATCATAAACGACCCTCAGAAGACAAGGAAAAGAAAGATCATGCAAAAGGAGATGAATAAATAAGGATGATGAAAGTCATGATATGATAGAAGTGAAATCCGCATGAGAAAGAAGTAATGAACTCGCACTCACCCCTAATATAACTCTAATACTAATGAAGATGATGAAGGACGAGAAGATGATGATGATGAAGAAGGAATATGAGTCATGGTCCCTGAAGCTACAATAGGTTTACCCAAGAATTTAACAGACTGAGTTTTGGACAGAAATTCTGCCCTGGGAGAGATAATAATGCTATTCCCAGAAATCTGAAACTATCCAATTCAGCAGCGAGAGCATGAATTTCAGAACGACGGCTGGCGGAAGCTACTGCTAACACGGATACTGCTTTAAGGGTAAGATGTGTCAAGCAAACAGAACCCAAAGGTTCAAAGTGTTTTCCCGCTAGAACCTGTAGAACAAGTGAAAGGTTCCAAGTAGTATCTTTCTGTTCTTGAGGGTAGCAAACAAGACTATGTGGGGATGACCGAACTGAAGAAAAATCGACTGGGCTACTACCTCTTCCAACTTCCATTCTGTATCTGGGATCCTGGAAGGGCGAGATAACTGGTCGGCCAGAAAATCACTTTGCCTGGGACATGGGATGCTCGAAGAGAAAGCTGCAGGACATGCACCACTGAAGCATGATCATGGACTCTCGACAGATAGACCGACCTGGTCCCCCCACGATGATTGATGAACGAGACCCCTGTGAAATTGTCTGATCTGATAAGGATTGAAATACCGAATCATGGGTTCCCAATGAACTAGGGCATGGAAAACAACCCACACTTCTAAAAGGTTGACATGGTAGGAAGATTCTATGAGGGACCAGATTCCCGAAATCTTTCTGGAATCCCGGATGGCTCCCCATCCTTCCAGGGATGCATCTGTGAAGAAGATAGCCTGAGGAGATGTAGGATGAAGAGGGACCCCTAATAACAGGGATTGACGGTCTTTCCAAAACCGGCAATGAGTCATGAGTGGAAACTTGATGAGAATCCGATGATCCTGAGCATCTAGAGACTGATTCCAGTGGGTCATAAGATAGAACTGGAAGGGTCTTCTCATCAGAGGAGCCCAAGGAATCACTTTCTCTGCCCAAACCATGAGGCCTATTATTCTGAGAAAAGATCTGGCCGAAACTAATTGGCCTACCTTGAGAGTTTGAATTGTGGATATCAATGTCTGCACATTGGGGAAGGAAATAAGTTCCACTGAGAGGTAGAAAGTAACCCCCAAGTAGGTAAAAACTTGACTTTGGGAGACGCGACTTTTCTACATTGATGATCCAACCCAGATGAAGGCAAACCTGGATGGCATCTGATATATCCGCAATAAGGGAGATGGGATCAGGAGCCTTGAAAGTCCAATAGTCTATATAGACATGTACTGAAATTGCCTGAAGATGAAGGCATGAGGCTACTGAAGATACTATTCGAGTGAATACTTAAGGGGATGTGGTCAGGCCAATGGAAGACTGCGAAACTGCCAAACCCTGCCTTTGTAAGCGAAACGAAGGAATTTGCGGAATACAGGATGAATAGGGACGTGAAAATATGAGTCCTTGAGGTCAATGGATATTGTCCACAAGCCAACCTGGAGAGACTGAATGATGGATTGAACGATTTCCATCTTGAAGGAAGGACTCACAATTAGATCATTGAGGGATTTTAGATTTATAATGGGTCTCTTAACACAACCCACCCCCCACCACCCACCCCTGTCTTCTTTGAACAAGAAACATGGTGGACAAGTAACATGGATTGCATTGCCAATCCATTTAACATGGATTGCACTGCCAATCCATCACCTCCACCACCGCATGTTTTGATATCAGAGACAGAATCTCGGTTTCCAAGGCTAAGAGTTTCTCTGGGCACGATGGAACACCTACTGATCTTGAATAAGATCCCAATAGCTCCTGAACCTGCAAAGACGATTGCCTACTGGGATGCTTGGAAAACTTGAAATAGTATGGGACTGAAATTTTAAATCTGCTGGAAGAGTAACAAAAGGGCCATCTCCTAAACTTATGTCAAAAATGAGGATGAACCCGACCACCCGATTTACGAGGACCTCTAGACTGCTTTCTAAATGGTATTTGTGCTCTGGACCTATTGGAAGTCATATCCGAATATTTATCCTGAACAGACCTACATTGAGGAGGAGACTTACGAGAATGACCCCGAGAGGAAGGCCTAGATGGAGGAGATCTAGATATATCAAAAGATCTATTGGAATTCACAAAAATCCGAGAAGGAAAAGATGTGCGAGGATCAGAACGAGGTAACTTCTTAGATGAGGGAGGAAAAGAACGAACCAGAGTGAAGGAATGTTTCCTAGAAACATGACGATGACCAACTTTAGAAGAGATCTCATGAATACTCTTGAGTCTATCAACCTCCTTCATGATGAGACTAGTGGATTCAGGACCAAACAACTCTTTACCAAAACAGGATATGGAAATATGAGTGTCTTTAAGCTCCTGAGAAATAGCTAAAGAACCAAGTGCTCTCTTCCTACGACAGTTGTTGACAAAACCAACTAATCTAGTTTCCAAATTAAGGTTAAATCTAGAAATGTCTGGCTTGTTCTAAAGATCTAATCATGACTGAATCCGAAATACGAGATCTACCAGTATCTTTAAAAAGATCACAAGCATCACCAAACAAGGACTTAGATTTAATAGTAGCATCAAAATCAGAAAAAGGCACTCTAATGAAAGAAGCTAAATCTGGAGGAACCAGGAAGAAATCTGAAAAGCAAGGAAAAATTATCTAAAATATCCGCTGAAAAAGTATTAATTGGAAGAACACGATTAAAAGAAATATTGTCTTCTGAGACCAGAGGAGATTCACAGGAAGTATAGCTAGTACGTTCAGGCTGTAATTCAATATGGAGAGAATCTGAAACCCATTGGTCAGTACCAGACCAGTCACTCTTAGTATCCCTCAGAAGTAGAAATTTGGAATCAGAGGGTCTCCCGTGAGAAGTATCTTGAGAAGATTGAATAGTAGAATCCTGAATTGAGATAAAATCCTGAGAATCACCAACAATGGAGGAAACTTCAACATCTCTAGACAAAATATCCGATACTAAAGAAGGATGAATGGATGAAGATGATGAGTAATTCGCGAACTTAACCTTAGAACGAGAATGACGAAGGAGACTCCTAGGGACCAAGCTAGATTCAAAGGACTGAAGGAAATCAATAGCGCCTCTAAAAGCAGTGATGATAGAATTCCCTGAACTGTCTTTTGACAAGGAAAAATCTTTACTTGGCAAACTGATAGAAGTACTTTCATTCACTAAGGATTCATTAAGATAACAACCTACTGAGTACTGGGAAGGATTATCCTGGGACATAGAATCTGAAGAGTATGAGTGATTGTGAGAACTAGACGAATGACCTATAAAGGATCCAGAATGAGGGAAGGAGAAATGATCACTAGTGCAAAAATTAGTGTAATCTGATCTAGAATTATCCGACAAAGATTCACTAATGACTGAGATATGTTTAACAGCATCAAAATTTGAATCGTGAAAATACTACTGAGAATTAGACAGTAAACTACCGGGAGAAAGATGAGATCTAGATGGACCCAGGTCCGGACCATCTCTGGGATTACTAATAGTATCCCAGACCCGCTGACCGTCCAGAAAAATCCTTTGACAAGTAAATAGAGGATGACTGAGAATTTAGAGGTGAACCCGGATCCGGAGCCCAACTAGGCCCTCGGACCGGGGAAACATGTGAAAAGTCCCATGAGGATTGACCAAAATTTGAAGAGAAATTCAAATTTAATTTCGACACGCCAGAATGACCAGTCCCGACTCGGGCCAGAGCGGGAAAGCCGGGAGATAGACCAGAGAGGAGAGGACCCGGGAGAAAACCCGGGGACGGAGCTGGCAAGAAATCAGAACCCGAGGTATCCCTAGCAGCCGTACCCGGACAAAAATCAGGGTCCGGCCCCAAAGGATGAAATCGGCAACCTAAGCCGGCCGACATCCCGACCAGGAAAAAACTTGGACCCGGGGCCGGCACGAACTCTGACCCCGAAGCCTCCCTAGTGGCCGGACTCGGACAAAAATCTGGGTCCGGCCCCAAGGATGAAATCGGTAACCTAAGTTGGTCAACCTCCAGACCCGGAGCCGGGAAAAAACGGAAGCCTAGCCGGAGAAATACCAGATACACTATAAGATGATGAAACTGGCTTTGTAGACAACGGATGTGAGATCACCTGGACCACTCCGGTTGGGAAATCCGTCGACCCAGCCAGTGAAGAAGCAGTAGTGATAGGTGACATACAGGACCGACTTATGACCCGCTCAGGCCCCAAGAGAGGATATATTACCGAACTCGGGCCACATGGGCGCAGGCAGCGGAATTTTGACTGATCCTGGAGTGATATGACTGGCTTATGAACAGGCGGTGAACGAGACGAAACCCGAGTCTGTGCTCTTATTCTTCCCATTCTTTGTATCCCCAAAAGGAATGAAGTCTTGGTTGCTAACAACAAGGTCATGTGATAGCCATCAGCCAATAAGGTTGCCATTGTGCTTAATGATCTTCACAGTGGCTCTGGGTATTGGATTAACCCTCTTGCCTCATTCTGAGATATAGCATTCAAGCAAATTACTATGGATATCATCATTAGAGAGTATGGAGATTCCTGAAGAATCCTTCAGTCACTCTGCAACCACAATACCCAGCAAACATTGGCTGGAAAAATTCATCCTATTACGCTTCCCTTCAGAGAAGGAAAGAGCAATAGTAATGCAAGGAGGTAGGTTGTAATGGAGTAATAACAAGGTTGCCCTTAAATAACATGCTAATAAAAACAAAAATGTCTTGAGTATTATTTTTTAACATGTTAACGGTAATGTATCAAGAACCGACATCATGATTACTCAGAAACAGCAATGCTGCATTAACTTTGGAGAATGAGTATTTTTTAACCCTCTCAATGACAAATCACTGAAATAAGAGATTCTTTGCAATGTGTAGTACTATAGCATATGCTATTTCTATTGAATATTTTGAAGTTAATCTGACTGGATGTCATATCTGCCGAAGGCAGCAATGCTTTCCAGTCATATTACTTGCAAAATATTTGACAGATGATTCATTGCAAAGAGTTTACTCTTTCAGAGATTTGTTGTTGAAAGGGTCAATGTGTGCACTGTAAATTATAGACTAGACTCTAGAGATACTCAGAAGTTAGAATTATTCAGAAACTAGACTGAAGCCAACCAAAGCGAAGTAAACTCATTATAGTGTTTGAATTGGAAAAGATTTTATTATTATCTCATGGTTATTGAAGCAGACAAACGTTTTACTGTAACCCTAGACATTTGTCAATAGCGACAATTCAATTACACCCCTCTAGGGAATAATTGCAAAATGCGATCCGCCATCTTGTCTAAATTCTAGCCATTTCGATCACTTTTAAAGCCGTGAAATGACTAATAATGATAGTATAAGTGACTCATCTCAAAACATTCTATTTTTGTCATTTGACACTGTTTTAGGGATGTAAATGGCTTAAATCGGGCGGGAAGTGCATCAGTAAACACTAAATTGTACAATTTGTCAAATTCTGATAAAGATTCATAAGGAACTCCCCTTTATCTCACGAATAAAATGAGTTCTCAATTGAGCATAGTTTGGACATGAAATTGATTTCTTATTATTTTGCGTGATTTTGATAGTCTACTGACCGGACTGACGATCGGCCCATACGTGATGGCTACGGTCGTCACTACAACTAGTAAACAACTATTTACGTGTGCTCGGCAATATTTGGCCTTCGAATTGTACAGTTAAAAACACTATCTGACGTTTTCATTTATCTCGCTGAAGGAGTGGTGAGGCCATCGAGGCTGGCATTCCAAAGACACATATAGACAGGTACCTATTTGAGATTTTATTCTCAATCACATTTGTCACGATTTTAGAGAACAAATTTTGACATTTCTGTGGCCGATTTTACATGTTTGAAGGAAATTATGAGGCTATTGCGCAATGCACAGCCTGGAATGCAAACTGAATTAATTAATACTAATTAATTCTCTATTTCTCATGGTTGCCCGATGTACCGACAATAGCAAATGTATAGTTGCCCGCTTGAAATTTAGGTTGCCCCGGGCAATCGGGTAAACGGTTATTTTGAACCCTGATAGTACTTTTGTAAATTCAGGATTCATGCAATTTAATGAAAGTAAAATAATTAACCACTTTCATTCTGTATGCGTATTGACAGTATCTTTATCTGGCCAATTAAGAAAATCATGATGACTAATTTAAAAACAATCAAGGTGAAAGTTATTTCTGATTTCTGGCAGCAACAATTGTCAGTCAAATCATTTCCAAAATAAGCTGCAGGTTACTTATGCCAATGTCTTGAAATCATGTTTGTGGAGATTCAGAAATGAAAATGGTTATCAGCTTATAAACATGCATTTGAATAACCACAGAATGTACAGTTTATAACTAAATATGTGTATATAAGCATGGCTGAAATATTCTGCTCTCACTACAGGCATTAGCAGCTAACTCTTCTGATTGTTAATAAGCTATAGTTCTCTACGAGCTGTAGTCTCCAGGAATTATCACGACTGATTTCACAAGGCTCGTGTGGTCATTATTAGGAACATTAGAATCTATGCTCGTTCAAATTAATAATATATAAAAATCCACAGAATTTCTTATACCTGGCCTAATAACACCATGACAATAGCAGCCAATAAGTGTTAAATGGACACACCAACATCGGAGGATTAGGAACTTTAAGGCAATTTACTGACAACGTGGAAAAAATTGCCAGGCCAGCTTAGTAGATCATGAATCTGATGTGGTAAAGCAGGTGCATCTTGAATTTCAAGATATATTTGCTGAGGATGATATTGATCTAGGTTGTTTCAATGGGGTTACCCACCGTGTCATTACAAAGGATGCCCCAACCCTTTGGCAGTAGCTCAGAATAACACCAACAGGTCTGCAAGAGGAAGATGCATTATGCATTTGAAGAAGTTGTGGGATAATGGTATAGTGGTCCCATCCAGCTCCATGTGGGTGAGCCCAGTGGTACTGGTGCAAGAGTAACATGGAGAATTGGGATGGTGTATAAATTAGATGGCTTTGTGATGGTATAGTGAAAGATGCATACAAGTTACTAAAAATTAAGGATTGCCTGTATACCCTTAACAGGAGTGCTGTTTTGATAAATTTTTCAAAGTTGGTATCACCAGATTGAAATGGACAATAGGACTAGAAAAAATGACATTTATCCCTTAGGTTTGGGGTGCACGAGTTTACAAGAATGCGATTTGACATGTGTGGAGCCCCTGGGACATATCAGAAAGCCATAGAGCTTGTGCTCAGGGAGTTAGAGTGGAAGGGCGTCCTAATATATCTGGATGATGTAATTGTTACCGCCAAAAGCTTACAAGAGCATACGCATAATCTGACAAAGGTTTTTCAAAGGCGTTCACTGCATAACCTCAAGCTAAAATACACTCAACGTTTGCTTTTTCAGGTGTTTCTGAGTCATGTTGTCAACGGTAATGCCATCGACACCAAGCCAAAGTTAACAAGTGTGGGCCTCTCCCTGTCTATGCAAGAGATGTCCAAGTTATTCTGGGTCTGACAAGTTATTACTGCAAATGTATATTTATAACTATGTAGAGAAAGCAGACCCACTGCATTTCCAGTGTCGCATAAATGCTGTCTTCATTTGAGGAGAGGGAGAGTTATGCTTAGCCTTTTCAACAGCTGAAAGAACAATTAACATCTCCAATTCTGGCTTACACTAATCCAGATGCAACATTCAGTCGGGACACAGAATTCTCTAATCAAGCCACTGGCTCAGTGTTTACCAAGTTCAAGAAGGTGAGGTGAGAGACGAACAGTTATAGTATATGCCAGCAAATGTCTCGACCCTGCAGACACGCTACTGTGCGACCTGGCGGGAATTGCGGGCAGGTGTGACAGTTGTTGCTCAATTCCAGTACTATTTTCTTGGCCCTCAGCTTCTTCACAGGACAGATAATAAAAGTCTAACGGGCTCTTCCGGTCTAAAGCACAAGGACAGCATGACAGGTGGCTAGGGGTTACGTCAATATGACTTCATAATTGTTCATTATATGGGAGTTAGATACACAAATGCACTCTCTTTCTAGAGTAGTTGAATAGGACTTAACCTAATACAACATCCATGTTGTGGCTGCAGACATTGCTGGAGTTGAGTGATGAAAGGGACAAATTTGAAGCAGTTGATAATGTTGTACCCTGCATAATCTGGAGGTTGAACAATTGCCCAAGTGGGGGCATTGTTGGGCTGCATATGTAATTAGCACCTGAGGTGTTGCAATAAGGAGATGGCAGAGCTACAAACTGCTGACCGTGAATAACTCAATTGTCAGAGGTTGGATTAAAGAGGGATTTCCAACAGAGAAGGAGCAAGTGCCCATAGAATTCTCTGGGATAAGACACTATTGGCTTTGTTTCTCCCAGCTTAAGCTTGTGGAAGATGCGCTGTACTACGAAAGGAAGACACATGATGGTGATAAGCGGCTGGGCTTGATAGTGCCTAAAAGTTTGAAGCCAACAGTTCTGCGATACCGCCACAATCTGCGTACAGCTGAACATGCAGGAAATTCAGGAACAACTAAGACAGCTAAACAGCTGTCTTATTGTGACGGTCTCTCTGTCGATGCACATGTGGCACTGTAGGCGATGTGCTCTTCAGAAGGCGCATCGGCCTGGAGGAGCCAGATTGCGTGTGGACCCCATATGGATATGGTTCAATGGGCTACCTTGGGAGCATTCCCTACATAAAGCCATGGAAATGCGCATGTGATTGTCATAGTTGGTCAACTCACCAACTAGACTGAGGGCATGAAGCATAAGCACTATCTGAACACACAGCCAAAAAAATTTCTCACATCTTAGTCACTAGTCAGGGCTAGAAATTAACAACTGATCTTGTACTCTGTAGGCCTTTTTTGCATACATGATCAGTAAAGGATTACTTTCGACCTTAAGATATTACCGAGATTTCTGTGTGTGTCATGGTATACAGATTATCGTGTGTAGTAGCTACCATAGAAGTCTAGGTAGGCCTGCTACACTCGATAATCTTTATCCTATTTAAGCGTGCTGGTTAGCCCAATAATATTGCTATAGCTATGTTCATATGTACATTTAGTGTCGGTTCGGCCTAATAGTGCACCTATAGGTATATACATGTGTGCGCATATGTGCATTCGTATGTGGCTATGGGTGGTACTGTAGGGTCAGCTCGACCCAAGGGTATAGTCGCACATGATAAGCATAAACATAAGTCAAGTTGACCAGGGTCGAGTTGGAACTAGGCCGAGTTGAGGGTGGGCCGGGGTGTATTTGGGCCGAGTTGACTGGATACCGGTGAAGCCACTGGCAACTTTCGGTCGGATTGTTCCCGGACTGTTCGGTGGGTCTTGGGTTTTTGCTCATTGAAGTTGTTGTCTGGGGGCTGGCGGCGGGCCGGTTGGAGTGGGGTGGGGGTTGCGCTGGAAGGGTGGAAGAATGGCCGAGAATCTTTGGATTTAAGCAGCCACCAACAATTTTCGGTCAAAATGTTTTCAAATTATTTTGCAGGTCCAGAGATATTACAGTTGTAATATGTCGTCTGCAAAATTCAGTATCCAGACAGTTAATATCAAGTATCGGTGTTCAATCTTTCCTTTTATCAGGATTTCTAACACAATGTCATTTGTTATTACAAAGATGAAATTATTGATTCTAAGACTATAAATATAAGAATCAATAAATATATAAAAAATCTTTTAAGTTTTCTGTCTCTTGGCATAAATATCGAATGGTTTAGGATATCAAATTGATCAGTATACCTAAGCCAAGTCTTGAAGCTGGCTTGTTTTCCTATGTCGTTGATTTAAATATGGGACACAGTTTTGCAATCATTATAGGATCCTGTGTCACGTTCAGGCTGATGATTTTCCGTGATTGCAGTCTAATACTTCAGTGTAGAAGAAGTGAGTGCAATCTTGGGAGTTAGTCGACCGTAGGTCTATATATAAAACCTTGAAGAATGAGTCTAGGTTGTTTTTTAATGTGTTTTATGTTGGAGCGTTAATTGCTTCTGTTGATAAAGGATTTCATACATTATCACTATTTGTAAGAAATGCTTGCATAGATCAAGTATTATTTGTCAAGCTGACAAGATGATCTGTCAAGCCCGAGCGACTAGGCAACCATTAATGTATTCAATAACAATTTTTTATTAAATCTGCTCCATTATTATACGATTTTTTAATTAGATAGTCAAATGTTTGCCATAGTTCTCTTAACAGGACCTTGTCATGCGTTCTAGTCGTAGAATTGTGATGATGTCATCACAAGTAAGTTTCCCATAATTCATCTTTTTGAGTGGTGGTTTGGGAAACCGTAATTTCTTTTCTTCATTCTATCTTGCTAAATTCTGTCACGATTTGAGGTTTTCGAATTCCAGTCGGGATTATTGCAGATCTCAGGTACAGGATTTAGCTATATCTTGACTCTAAGCACTCCCATAGGCTATACTGATATGAGACTTTTCTCCATTCAGAGTAAGCGGTATTATTAAAATATCCATAATAAACGTGTTACCTCTTTAGTGAGGGCTAAGCAATAAGGATATAGACCAGGATTTTGGTTGGAGCATCATGGCATATGTAATCTATGTGTTTTCTATGAGCAGTCCTCTTTAGCATATAGTAAGTTTGCCACATCTTTAAGGGCAGCCCTTATCAAAAGGGCCAGATATTCTTGGATCTAGAACCCTTCTCTGCAGTCTCCTCCCAAATGGTCTTCTGTTCCTTCTAATCAGAAGCTATTAGCTTTAGAGGGGTTGTTGTCTTCTATGCTTGTCAAGGAGTCTAAGAAGAGGCTCTTCTTTGGAAAGTAAATCCAGGCTTCTGTTCATTGGTTGGATTGTCTGATAGGCATCTAAATCTCGATTCGTTCAGGCATTGCCATGGGGTTTTCTTTCATTTTTAGGAGGATCGAGGTTTTCTTGGGATGTCACTAGATCCAATCTTTTTGCGACATGTCTGATTGCCCAGATTTTATCTTTCATGTCTCCCTTTTTGGGCAGTCAGGTAAAGGGTCTCTAGTTCTCGATTCGATCGGACAATTCGACAGTAGTCTCTTATATCAACAGACAGGGGGGGGGGGGGGGCACAAAGTCGTCTCTCCTGTACTTGGAACTGTGGAACCTCCTCATGTGGTGTCGCATGAATCAAATTTTCCTAATGTCCACTCATGTCCCAGGCTGTCTGAGTTTTCTTGCGGACCAATTGTCTCGGGCGTGGGCTGTGGAAAGTCTCAGTCCTGGTCAGGAATCTTCGCTTATGCGTTCCCTCCCACAATCCTGATTTCTTTTGGTTCTGAAGAAAGTCAGGGACCAGATCTGCGACATCTTGTTAATAGCTCCCTTTTGGCCAATAAGGATCTGGTCTGTAGACCTTCTCGTTCTTCGAGTATATCGAGTGCTCGATCCTTGAGAATAAAGTTTCTACAAGATCGCAGGAAATCTTCAATTCTGCCAGGAGGGAGTAGACTCGAAGAGTTTACAAGGGTCGGCTTAAGATTTTTGGAGAATGGTGTTCAGATCAAGGTCTCATGCCTGATTCTGTTTCTATTTCCCAGGTGTTAGACTCTATCTTATCTGCTCGACTCTTTACATCTGTCTGCTAACACTGTAAGAGGATATAGATTTTCTTTTGCATCTTCTCTTCCTTGTTTGTTGAACACTGAAGTTGAAGATACTATGGTTCTTAATCTTCTGATCAGAGGTGTAGGTAATATTCGTCCTCTAGGTGTTAAACCTTTGCCTTCCTGGAACTTGGCTCTGGTTCTTCAGGTGTTTGGGCAGGTCATCATTTCGAACCTATCTCTACGATTAGCTTGAATCTTTTAACTTTTAAGACTGTTATTCTAATTGCATCTGCTTCTGCTAGAAAACGATCCGAAATCCATGTTTTCTCCGCTGAAAAGGATAGGTTTATCAAATCTGGGGATGGTCTGGTCTTACATCCTTGCAGGGATTTTTTTATTTTTTATCAAAGACTCAATCAATCCGTTATCCAGCTAAGCCGATTATTTTACAATCTTTAACCTCCTTTTCTCCGGCTGACAGATTTTGGTGTCCTGTCAGAGCTCCAAAAGTTTATAAGCGTCGTTCTGATTTCTAGAGATCCGATCTGTCCCTTTTCTGGGTTCCGTATGAGGAGGGGGTAGCCAGTCCAGTCTCTAGGGCATCTATTCCCAGATGGATTTGTGAGACCATTCACATTAAAGCTCATGTCATTAGAGGGATGGCTACCTCCTTTGCCCTTTTTGCTGGCTCTTCTGTAGACGAAGTTATGCAAGTTGCAGGATGGAAATCCGAGTCTACTTTTACTACTTTTTATTTAAAAGACCAGAGCACAGCAAGGAAGTTTATGATTTTAACTAAAAAGGCTGAAGCCCATTTACCAAGCACATCCCACCATTTTCGTTAGGACCGTGCGTCTGCGTGTAATGGTGTGAGTTGTTCTTTGGTTTTTATTTATTTCTTTAAGTTTAAAGAAATCCTTGTTTGATAATCACTATGTGATTGATTAAGATGCACCATTATGTTATGTTATTAACATTTGGTTATGGTTTGTTTGATTTTTATCCTTGCTTATGGATTCTTAAATCTCCTCCCACCAAAGTTTTATAGTGGGACACTGACCAAATCTACGGGTTTAGCAAGTAGTGATTGAACGGTAATGAATGTTTTTGTGGTGTAATAACAACCCCCAACAGACCCCCCTTTAGTGGGTTGGTCTGCAGTTTTATTAACCACTATAAAAACATACTTACCGTTCAATCACTATGACCCTTCCTCAGCCACCCCGCTGGGTATTGATTTGAGAATCTATTCTGGATATATGGCACTTAAATTTATAAAAGTGAATCAGTTTTCACATTTAGGACCTACTGCGCATGCGCGAGTGTGCTTAGTGACAGGCGTCACCAAGGAGTGTGTACAGACTGGTGCCAGTCTATTGTAAGGCTAATGCAGGGTGTAATAACAACACTGGGTTGAACATTCGCGATAGTGTATAAATTTCCATTGTTATGTCTTGTAGGGCATAGTGGCAAAGATTTTAATGTTGTGGACGCATTTTACTAGTCACTATATGTGTGGTAAATTTTAACAGTAAAACATGTATAATAATATTGTAAATCATGAAAAATTAGAAAAAATTCGCTAAAAATAATGTACGTGTGATTTTCATTAGTAATTCATTGTTCTTAATCCTTCACTGGGAAAAGATCCATGCATGGAATTATTTAGCACTATGTATAGGCAACTGATGTTCCGAATTTCCAGTCAAAACGGCTGTCAATAACATTGTAGCGGGTGGTTAGATACATAAATCAACAGAAAGGGTATGTATGTGCCAAGTTAGTAATGCCTGCAATGTGTTCGGCCCAAAGATTCCACCTATATGGTTAGATAGGTATCTGAATATGCTAATGAAGTATTGAGTTTTAAAAATGTTTACCGTGAAGTAATCTAATTCGTTGTACACGATTTCATACCAAAAATTGGCTGAAATTTTAGCCGATTCACAGTCTTCACTGCCCTATTGTCTGTAGGTTATGCTTGGCCCCAGATTTTCACCCACATAGACTTGAGTTTAAAAAGTATAATTTAGCCTAAATTACTTTCAGCTGTAAACAATATATCATATCATTGCTAGCTATAGTCATAATTAAAACAAATTCTACTAATAATTCTATAGTCTGCAATTCCATACCGAAAACTGGCTTAAATTTTGGTAGATCAGTGATTTTCAGTACCATACTGTCTGCAATAAGTTTGGCCATATTCGGTTCGAAATTCATACATATGGTCAGATCGGTATATGACTACACTAATAAAGTATGAAGCTTAAAAATGTCTACCATGAAGTAATTTCGTAGTACACAATTCCATGGCAAAAATTTGCACAAGTTTTGGCAGATCCATAGTTTTCGGTAGCCTACTCTCTGTAATAAGTTTGGCCCCAAAATGTCAGGTAGATATAAAAATAAATATCCTATTTATAATTTTGATTTAAAAACTTCCACCGTAAAGTAATTTTATAATACGCAACTTAGTAACGACCAAAAGTTGTCAGATGCCAATAATTTACGTACCGATATCCATGTACTCTGTTTGTAACCAGTTTTCGAACATCTAGACATGCAGAACTCAATATGTATTATTATGCGATAGTGCTCTAGGAAATATTGCACGATTCTACCATCAAATAATATCATAGTTACTAAGTATGTCCATGTAGTTACTTATTCACAATATGTCCCCATTCAAAGATAGTTGGTTCACATTAGCCACAATCAGATAGATGTCGATAGAATTTCACCGATATGTTTATATAGATATATATGAATGCGCTAATAAAGTATGGAGTTTAAAAAAATTCTACTATGAAGTAATTTCGCCATATGCAGCATTGCAGCTTAGTCGCAACTTGCAGTTTTCAAATGCTAATAATTTACTACATATTCAGTATCAGAATCTCTGTACTTGGTTTGTAACCAGGCTTTCGAACATAATACCACCTACAACTCACTTGATATTGCACGAATCTATCATCAAATATTTCTTGCAATAATGTGAAAATCTTTCTATATATCCTATAATTTAGCTCCATATAGAATCTGAATTATCAAACAAAATCCCCAGAATTTATGCAAATGGTCAACAAAATGGATGGAAACTGCCCCAAAATATAATCAGCTTCTTCCTATAATCCATAGTTAATCCTATCCAAGGCCGATGCCATTACAACCATCCTAAAGATATGACACTACCAAGAAACTATCATTATTACAGTCGCAACCACCATCCTATTACAATCGCAACCACCATCAGCACTACATGGGAAAGATAAGAAACTGTAAATGATAGTCAAAACCTATGTAATAGTGAATGTTAATATAACAAGATAAACACATTTCTCTCTGTCCCGCAAATATATTGTCAATTTATCACATGTCTAATGGCTATATCTTTATAGTACATTGAACTTAACTTGAAGCTCGCGTCTTATATTATATATTGCCGGTGCCATTTCTACATGTATAATTTATTTTTTGTTCTATGTAGGGGTCCACGGTCTAGATATAGTCACTGTCTTTGGTGGACAACCTGTTGTGCTACTGCAAATTGTATGTTATATATAAAAATGAATTTGAAAGTAACTCAGCTTGAATTATAATAATCTCTGGCCACGCTATTTGCCATTGATGCCTTGCATCAATATGTGTACTTGTAATTATTGGTTTCAGCCCTAATACAAATAATTCTTCAACCTAAATGTGTTCAACTGATGAAACATTCACACCTATTCGATCCTTTGATGTATTGAAATATGACGAGACTGTGGTCCATTCTATTATAGTGATCCTACATATACTATTATATAGACAACCTTTTTGTTAATAACTGTAATTAATAATCATTGCATGTAGCATATCCACATTATAGGACATGGTTTAGTCTAAACACCCAACAGACCAACACCCCCCCCCCCACCCCTTTAGTGGGTTGGTATGTAGTTTTATTAACCACTATAAAAACATACTTACCGTTCAATCACTACTTGCTAAATCAAATTATTTGCATTTAGCTACCAGAATAAGATTTTTTATGCTCGCTTACATACTCCCTTATGCCTTTATTATCACCATGCATACCCGTAACCAGGCTACTGGTAAGGTAACCCCAGCATAAGCCTCAGTATAGACTGGCACCAGTCTGTACTCACTCCTTGGTGACGCCTGTCACTAAGCGCATCCACTCATGCGCAACAGATCCCAAATAGGAAACAGATTCACTTTTCTAAATTTAAGTGCCATATATCCTGACTAGATTCTCAAATCATTACCCTGCGGGGTGGCCGAGACCGGGTCGTAGTGATTGAATGGTTATGTTTTTATAGTGGTTACTAAAACTACAGACCAACCCACTAAAGGGGGGGGGGGGGGGGGGCCTGTTGGGGGTTGTTATTACACCACAAAAAAATCTTGACCATTCAATCACTACTTGCTAAACCCATAGATTTGGTCAGTGCCCTACTGTGAATCCATGGTGGGTGGAGATTTGAGAATCCATAACCATAGTGAAATCCCAACAAATCGGCCGAGGACGACCCTCAGCAAATTATGTTTGCCAGCAATGAATTTTACATGGCATAAGCTCTGCGGGTTCAATGTAAGATTGAAATTTGAAAATCTGAATTTCTTCTTTGCAACAAATAATCCTTTTTTCAATTCGAGTTTGTACTATGTTTAATTAGGATTCCAAATGTGACATGATACAAAAAAAAAAATCAAGAAACGTGCTGCGAAAATAACGACGCTATACAATGAACTCCCAATCCAAACAAATCATTATTTCCCTTCGATTTCGACAAACATAAAATGATCCATCACGGACTAAGACATACGAGACAAATTGCTTAAACGCCCGAGAAATGAAAATGATTAAGTCGCTTCTTACGTTGGCGGAGTAGTTACAAGTAAAATACACCTCTTAGCCTCTCAAATACGAACAGGCGTAATGTGATTGGTTGTTAACAAATTCTTCCGCCGGGATATTCACTACTATCGATTTTATGAATGAAATTCGTAGTATTATTTATCACATGACTTTTGTACTCGATAGGCGTTAGAATCACATCGTTTTGTTTTGTGGCCCGGTCTTTTTTGTCTTTGTATATCTTCAAGTACGGAGTGTTGATTTAAGTAGATTTAAGTTAGATTCACGAATTATTGCGTTTATGTTGTCAAATTATCATAATCTCTTTATTATATGACATATGAACCTCGAAAAATAGTCAAACACATTTTTTGTGAGAATTCTTGAGGCACGATTTCCGGGAAATGACTACTCTTTAGTTACGTGCTGAATGACATTCACCCGCTTGAACGACAGCTTATTGAGGAGTATTACTAAAGTACTCGAATACAAACACATGACTTACTAGATCAGGTCATAATGTAGGTGGTTATACGAACTCTAACCGTATGTGCGGTACTCTACTAGGAGCCTAAACTCGCTCTCATATCCGGGTTCCTACTTAAACCCGTTAGATTTTACTACGCTTTCAAAAATAGTTACCTAATAAGTGTTGAAAATCAACATTTTAGTAGTTAGTGTTATTTTCACGACATCACATGAAGCAGACTATTTATTTTATTTACTTTAACTACTATTTTGAGATACCGTCGAAGTGAGCAGTCGTACGTAGTTACCGTTCTAATTTCGTGGCAATTTACGTCTGTTGTCAAATCGCAGAATACATGTACTGTAGCTAATGAAAACGGCATATTTTCATATTTCAAATTATTTTCGATCATTCTAACCCCCTTAAACTGGTATTTCGTTAATACCGGTTTAATTAGTGATACCGTCACAGGTTTTCTTTTAGGCCAAACCGCCCAGCCCTAGATGGAGGCCATATCTCAGATTATCGCCGGTCTGAATCTGGGCTTGTGGTTCTCTTCCATAGAGATTTATGACGTCTTTCTACATGTTCTCATCCACCCTTCGTACCTTCAGTTCTTGAGATTCCTTCTCCCATGTTGGGTAAGGCTTTTCGAGCATTGCCCTGCCCCTTTTCTTTCTTCACTCGTCTAGGGTTAGCCGTGGCAGGAATAATTTACTGTCGTTCTATTCATGTTTACGTTTATATAGCCGATTGGCTAGTTTAAGCAGAGTTTTTATTAATTCTATCAGTATTTCCTCCAGAGATCTGCAGTCTGGCATGCAGCCTAGGTTGGATTTTAAATCTCTAGAAGTCTTGTTTAATTCCCGCTCTACTTTTCCCCCACCTAGACGTTTTTATTCTATCTAGCTCGGGGTCTTGTTTTTTCCCTTTAGACCTAAGAGTGGAAGCCATCTTAGTAAGGATGCATTTTCTGTCTTCCTCCTCCATGGTCAGAGCTAATTACTTTTTCAGGGTGATAGGATTGATGCTCAGAGTCAAGAGTATTATTCCTAGGGAGGCGCTGATGAGAAGACTTTCCCAATGTACTTAATGTCCTTGTGGCGTCAGTCGGTTCACTCTATTACCTCAGATTTCAATCAGAGAAACCTATTTCCCCTTCTAGTTTATTGGAAGGATCATTTCTGATTCTGTTGGGTGTTCCTTTGGTCAAGTTTTCTCCTCAGGTGATTATTTTCAGTCGCATCCTATGAGGGGGAACGGTCTGGGATTTCCTGTACAGAGTGGCAGTTAAAGAGGTCGGTTGTCTAAGCAATTTTCAACCTTAGGGATCGTTCCCACGTAGATCTTCATGCGAACTGTCTGAAAGCCAGGATTTCCTCTTGCATGCCCACTTTTCTGGACAATCAGGCATTGGTGGTGGACGCCCTGTTTCAGTCCTGGATAGGAATGTTAGCTTATGCGTCTCCTCCAGCATTCCTGATTTCTTTGGTCTTGAGGAAGGTCAGGGATCAGACCTTAGAGGTTTTTCTGATAGCTCTCTTTTGGCCAAAGTGGATCTGGGTTGCAGACTTCCTCAGTCTCCGCGTGGTCTTCCCTTGTTTTCTTCCAGTCTCCCCGGACCTTCTGTCTCAAGTAAGGGACACGTGTATTCAGTCTCAGGAATTTACAGTCGGTTTCTTTGGAGAGTTTCGTCTGTTCGATCCCTGAGATTTAAATTTCTGCGAGTTCTCAGGAAATCATCGATTCTGCCAGGAGGGAGTCAACCCGCAGAGTTTTCAAGGCTACTTTAAATTTTTTGGAGAATGGTGTGCAGACCATGGTCTCTTGACAGATACTGTTTTCATTTGCCCCAAGTGTATATTTTATCTTATCTCTGACTCCTTAGATTTGTCTGATAACACTGTAAGAGGTTATAGATTTTCTTTGGCATCATCGCTTCTTTGTTTTTGAATGCTGATGTTAATGATACAAAGGTTCGTTATTGTTTCATTAGAGGTTTATGCAATATTCGTCCTCCAATAGCTAAACCTTTGCCCTCCTGGAATCTGGCTATGGTTCTTCAGGTTTTTGGGCAGCCCATCACTTTGAACCTTTCTCTTCTATTAGCATGAACCTTGCAACTTTAAGTCTGTTTTTTGGGTTGCATTTGCTTCTGCTAGAAGACGATCCAAAATTTCATGCTTTTTCCCCCGAGAGGGACAGGTTTTTGAATCTGGGGATGGTCTAGTCTTATATACTAGAAGGGATTTTTTTTATCAGACACTCAATCTAACCGTCACTCAGCTAAACCAATTATTTGAAAATCTTTAACTTCCTTTTCACCATCTGACAGACTTTGGTGTCCTGTCAGACCTTTAAAAGTTTTCAAGTGTCGTACTGATTTTAAGAGATCCAATCCATCCCATTTCTGGGTTCTGTATGAGGAGGACGTAGTCAGTCCAGTCTCTAAGGCCTCTATATTGCCTGATGAATTTGTGAGACCGTTGTTTTGAGATTGCTTCTTCTGATCATATTAATCTTTCTCACATTTAAGCTCATGAAGTTAGAGGAAGGGCTTCCTCTTTCACTTTTCGCTGGCTCATTTCTAGTTGAGGTAATGCTAGTAGCAGGATGGAAATCCGAATCTACTTTTACCTCCTGTTTATTTAAAAATCACAGTGCAGCGGCACCCTTTTTTTTTTTTTTTAGATATATCTTGCTTCTATCTAAAAAGGCTTAAGACCATTTACCAAGCACACTCAACCATTTTCGTTAAGACTGCTTGTCTGCGTGAAATGGTGAGAGTCTTTCTTTGGTTTTTATTTGTTTCTTTAAGTTTTAAAGAAATCCTTGTTTGATAATCACTGCGTGATTAATTAAGATGCACCATTATATTATGTTATTAACATTTGGTTACGTTTTGTTTGATTTTTATCCTTGCTTATGGATTCTCAAATGTATATATATGTATATTATATAGATATAGTAGGGGGAATATGTGGTAGAGGTAAGGATGGACGGAAATTCAAAGGCCTGTGGTTTTAGTGATATGTTGTTATATATATATATATATATGTAAGGCTGGACGGAAATTCAAAGGCCTGTGGTTTTAGTGATATATATATATATTATATATATATATATATATATATATATATATATATATATATATATATATATATATATATATATATATATATACAGAGCTCCAGATAAGCAGCGTATTTGCGTAAATACGCAAAAATATATTTTAAAACCCAATTTAAATCACATTCTAGCGTATTAAAAACGCAATCCAATTACTAAATACGCAAAATATTGAATACGCCAAGCGTATACATGATTCCTATCAATGATCAAACGGGTATCCATTATGTAGATTGGATCAAACCTGCAGTACTCGGTTACCATTACGCAATGATATGTAGTAATTTTGAAATTCCGAGTGCAAAATTACAGATCCGCGAGTAGCAGACGACAATGTCGAGTACTCGCTCTAAATACTGAATCTACTCGCAAATTCCTGACATCACATGATTTGTAGATTTTCACGACAAATTTTCGTTATATTTTATGAAGAATTTTGGTGCAAAACCAATGATTATTACAGCATACACAATATTTATAGGGTGCCACTTAATAATTTCACTCCCGAGAAGATGGACATATACAACTGTGCAAAAGTTAAGCACCACCCTATTTTTACGCACATGCGAGGGTATATTCATGTGCTATGAAGAAAGCAATAGCATAAACATTTATGTACCCATCCATCTTAGTGCAAGAGGTAATAATGCTACTAGAGGAATGCTGATTATGATGGTGGGGAAACACTGTATGTTTTTGTTTGAACTTGAAAACGAGGCCTGAATATGGTTACGTTGACACAACTGACAACTATTGCCCTACAGTTGACACACGTGGCTAGATTGTCATTAATGGTGTCTGAAAACGAAGTTTAACATCTGTGCACGAGTTTGAGACTGTCATTATTAATACCGGGTATATCCACCTTGTGCCTGGATGACGGCCTGGACACGACGTCTCATGCTGGTCACCAACCGACTGATACGCCATTGTGGTATTCGTTGCCATTCAAGATGGAGTGCGTCTGTTAATTCCTGTAGGTTCTGCACAGGAGGATCCCTCCTTCTCACCATGTTTCCCAGAATGTCCCAGATATGCTCAATAGGGTTCATGTCAGGGATCCTTGCTGGCCGTGGTAGGGTTTCGATGGCATTCTGGCGGATGTATTCATGCACAGCTCTAGCACGATGTGGTCGGGCGTTGCCATCCATGAATATAGGGTGGGTTCCAGGTGCATGATTTACAAAATGAGGGACCACAACTCTATCCAGTATGGAATCTTGATATCTTTGTCCATTTAGTGTTCCAGGTACAGTCAACAGATCCAGCTTACAATCAAATGAGATGCACCCCCATATCATAACGGAACCTCCACCAAATGGAACTTCTTCCATGATGTTACGTTGGTCGTACGCCGTGCGTCTGGACCTCCATACACGAGTTCGACCATCTGTGGCATGAAGCAGGAACCGACTTTCATCGGACCAGTGTACCCGTCTCCAGGATCTCATGTTCCAGTGTCTTCTTTCGTTGCACCACCTCAGACACTCCTCTTTGTGGTGTGCAGTGAGGAGAGGACGTCTGACAGGTCTCCTAGCTTTCATGCCAGCAGCATACAGTCTCCTTTTGACGGTAGACATTGACACTCTATTGCGCGTTTCCCATTGCTGGCTGAGCACTCTGCTGTTGGTGAATGGAGATCTCCTAACAAGGCGTACTAGGGCTCGATCATCACGGGCAGTAGTCTTCTTCGGTCTTCCAGATCTAGGCCTGTCCTTCACCTCGTTAGTTTGCCCATGTTTTGCAATCAAACGACTGATTACAGTATGGTTAATGTTCAGCTGTCTGCCAATCTCTCTGCATGACATACCAGTGGTATGCATGCCTATGATTTGTCATTTCACACGATCACTTAACCTTCGTCTTGCCATAGCGGTTCACAATCAAGAGCTAATTCTCTCTGTACAAATAAACCACGGTCATGAACACAAAATTCCTAATCTTGTCGCCTAAATCTGTATGTAATGTTCTACACCTCAAACTGGACTTTTACATAACTGAACACGTGTGCTGTTTCCCGCCACGCACGGACATCAAGCGGCGTGAAGTCATGCATGCATGTGCATTTTGTACTTGGAATTATGTCAGCTAACGCGGGGACAAAAAGTATGGCAGCCTAGTTGTACCATCATGTTTCTACGTTCTATTGTTTTTGCTGGTGCTTAACTTTTGCACAGGTGTAT